>JAWPHD010006602.1:0-142309 GCA_037043455.1 Cyrtodaria siliqua | reverse complement strand
GTGCGGGGTTGGATGGGTGGGGCAGGAAAGAGCGGTCCAAATATGTTCTTGATGTTTCTTGCTTTAGCAATGATAACTATGCGAATAGGGAGAAAAAGTGTATTTTCATGATACTCCAGTTACTTATTGAGAGTTTTGAATTCGTTCTGTGGCTATATGTCCCTGCAAAGGTTAGATATTTGTGTCCGGTCATCCTGAAAAAAGGTTTCTCGAAGTTTTTTGGTAGAAAAGCATTGCGGTGTAAGTAATGAAAAAAATAATTGTTTATCGTATTACGCTAAATCTTCATTTGGAGCTAAAATGAGTTCGAAGAAGACACGTCCTTTAAAGTCAATTCTTTTTTGGCAGATCACCTTGAAAAAACTGAATTGAATTTAAATGGATTTTATAGTCACATAAACAGTTAAGGTCATACGGGGAATTTCCAGCTTCAATTGGTGGAGGAAGAACCCAGGTGCCCCTCCGGGCCATTTTCGTGCACGGGCGGACACCTGGGTAGAACCATCGACGTCCCACCAGCCAGATGGATAACTTCCTCACATAAAACTCCTAGCCCTCTGAGGGATCGAACCTACAGCGGTGAGGGGCAAGTGATTTCAAGACAAAGATTCTCACGACTCGGCCACGGACGCCCCTACCTTGAAATAATGTGTTTTCAATGTTTTTTGGCCACTAAACCATCTGTTGTACGAAATGAAGCAAACATCTGCATTAAATACTACTGTTCCTTATTCGCCGTCAAATACAGAACAAGTAATTGGTTCCTCGTACTTCATTCGTTATTCGGAGCTTATCACTGTTCTATATATATATATATATATATATGGTCATTTTAAATCAGTTTTTTCGCTCCCCAAATGATGTAAATAAAGATTTGTTGATGTTTCTTGGCAAGTGGACTTCACTGTTTGTGAGTTAGTAAAGAAAATGCGTTCATGATACTCCAGTTCCTTATTCGACTTTTCACATAGGTTCTGTGAGTACATGTCCATTTAAAGTTCAGATTGATTTTGGTCCGGTCATCCTCAAAAAATGGTTTCTGAAGTTTCTTGGTAGAAAAGCATTGCGGTGTTAGTAATGAAACAAATTATGTTTTATCGTATTACGCTAATTCTTCATTTTGGACCTTAAATGAGTTCGAAAAAGACACGGCCCTTTAAAGTCCATCCTTTTTTCGGCAGATCACCTTGAAACAATGTGTTTTCAATGTTTTTTGGCCACTAAACCATCTGGTATACGAAATGAAGCAAACATCTGCAATAAATACTCCCGTTCCTTATTCGACTTCGAATACGGAAAAAGGAACTTGTTCCTCGTTCCTTATTCGTTATTCAAAGTTTATCCCTGTTCTATGTTAAGATGTTCATTGCAAGTCACTTTTTCGATCGCCAGATTATCAAAATAAATAGTAATTTTCACACTCCTTTCGTAATTCTGAAAATAAAATTGGACATGCAATTGGGGCTAGATAAGTTATATGTTTTATATTCGCATCGGGTGTTTTTCGCTGTTAGATGTGTTTTTTTTATATCTGGCCACGATATGCCTTAAAATATATAGTAGCCTTTATTTTTTAATAAAAAATAGGGAATTGTTCCTTATTCAAAGTTCACCTCAAAATAGAACTCACTATTAGTTTTACACCAACAAATAAACACACATCATGCTGTAATTACAATGCAATCAACTAAAACAAATGTATATCACATTTTCCTTCTTATTGTCGCTTGTCGCCTAGTATAGATGGTTTACTATGACTTTTCTTGTTCAACATAACAGTTTGACTTGATAGTCGTTATTCTATGGAGGTCGATTTACTTCTTAACAGCGGCAAGTTCAACACTCGCGCTTGTGTGTGTACCAAAAATAGTTCACAGTTAATTTACAAAGTTACAGTAGTCGATTATGAAAATCATGATCTTTTACCCATAAAAAAAAGTATCTATCTTATGTTTATTTATAGTAAATGCCAAATATACGACTAGTATACGATTCAATATGTACTTGGCGCGTACATAACTGTCATAAATTATTGGAATATGTTCAGTTGACATCAAGAATAACCTGTATACCTTGACCAAATTGAACTGAAATTGAATGTTATAGTCGTACCACAGCTAATGTTATAAGGCTACTTTTCCACCTTCCATTGGTGGAGGAAGACCCCAAGAATCACCGACGTTTCGCAAGCCAGTTTTATAGCTTCCCTCAAATAAAGATGTCTAGGCTCATGAGGGATCGAACCCACAGTGGTGAGGAACAAGTGATTTCAAATCAGAGACTCTCACCACTCGGCCACGGACGCCCCCTACCTTGACCAAAACATAATCTACTTACTGTAGACTGTGATT
The DNA here is from genome assembly GCA_037043455.1 of Cyrtodaria siliqua. Taxonomy (NCBI): domain Eukaryota; kingdom Metazoa; phylum Mollusca; class Bivalvia; order Adapedonta; family Hiatellidae; genus Cyrtodaria; species Cyrtodaria siliqua. The sequence goes on along the minus strand of JAWPHD010006602.1, from coordinate 139,958 downwards.
GTCAGATCGATACCAACACCACCAGTAGAGCATGTCCGAGTTACATCATCCACACCTCTAGTAAGTGATGCTATATTCACAAAGATTGTACTGCCATCTGTTGAGTATGTGTATCTATTTTCGACTGGTATACAACGTGATGGGTAACATTGGACCAGAAGTGTTCCGGTGCGAGTTATACTGACCGATTGTCTCTCTCCCCAATTTGCCACACCACAGGTTAATGTTATACTACTTCCCTTCTCTGTCACAACGTTGCCTTGTACATTGAACGACTTTACTGAAATGAAAACATATAAGGTATGTGTACAACTGTCCACAAATGAAAGGAGAACACTGTAATGCTTATTACAGCTTTATTTTACTGTGATAATTTATATAAATAATCATACAACGAGTTCGGAAAGATTTAAACTCCAATCAAAATGCTAAATACATGTATTGATTTATTTTGCAAAAAGGAAACAACAAAATTCATGTTTATGATTATCATGACTGCATCAATTTTTTGCCTCGCAGTTTGTGCATATTTGTGTTTTAATTTAAAATTTTACAAACAATAAACCAGAGGTACAAGAAGACATGTGAGGGCCTGTGAACGCTCTACTGGCTAAATGGCTCTTGTGACAGGTGATTGGGGATGATGATGAGGATGTGGTGTGAGTCAGATATGGCTGATTTTCAAACTTATCCGAGATGTTATCATGTATTTGAACAAGTTTGGTTGGTAAAGATCGAACGAAAAATGAAAGAGCTAGAGAGTGTTACATGTATCAAAGCAAAGTTTAGCATTTTAAACTAATGCGGGTTTTCGGGATGATTGATAAGATATCGCTGTTATTCAAAGTTTTCGAGCTTTTATCGATGTTAACATTCTAAACAAGTAAATAAAGATCGAATGAAAAATTAAGAACCTACAGTGTTAATAAAGCAAACAATAGCAATTTTCAATTATTCAAGGGTCAGAACTCTGCTGTTTCTGCTACAATTTAGCTGGTAATTGGATTTGTTTAAGCCTTTATTGACATGACCAGATAAAAATAGCTAGAAATTTATAAAGGCAAAAAAAAATAACACTTTTCAATAAATCAAGTGCCATTACTCCGGCTTCGTAATTGGATCTGCTTGGCTTTCGAACTTGTCCGATTTATATCAACAATCTTATAGAGTTTGGTAAAGATCAAATAGAAATGATTAACAAACCAGACTAGAACTTATTCGATGGAGGGCCATCGCAAATACCCACATTTTCTCGCACAGGTCAATTCCCGTTAACCCTGTATCCATTTTACATATAATTGTTTTGATCGTTCTTTGATACTCAGATCAGAAACAGTACTACTTATGCTTTTTGTATACATGCATGACACTGTAAATGAATAAAACATGTTTAGGTTTTTTGTGTATTTGAACGTTTGGCTCCTATGCCAGAGTCCCATGGTGACCCTGGAGAAAATTATACTGATATCCCAAAATAAATACATTTTACTGAGAAAGAAAAATAGATATTTCACCAAATTTACCTCTCTCCACACACCCCCACCCTCACCCCACACAAACACACCCAGCCCCACTCCCCCGACCTCGGCAAACCTCTTAGGTGGAAACACTGAACTTGTTTGCTATGCTTTGTATTTTCAGAGGAGTATACTTGTATATTTGCCAAGCTTATTTTTTTTTTAGAAAAATGCCACTGCAATTGTATTTTGTGTATATTGGACCTTATGACGCTCCTTACAACCCCCACCCAACCCCCTCCCCCCTCGCACCCACCTACCCACTTTCACCACCACCACAACACACAAACACACATACAGGAGAAAAACATATTACAATACATTGAAATCCATTCATCAACATGTTCGTTTGAGGCATAATTAAAAAATAATTACCCCTGTTACCCTCGCCCAACCACCCAAACTGTTCAACCCCAACCCCAGGGAAGCCGTCCGAGTTTTAAAAAATAATCATTTGACATGCTGTGTATCTCTTCTATAGACGACTATTATACCAATTAATTGCAAAAGTATGAAAAAAATACACTGTATTTGAATTATTAGTGTATTCGATGCCCCTTTCCCCAGACCCCACCGGTGACGTAGGCGGAAACAAATAAAGACAGTGTAATCCCTTCATCATAACGTTTCATTTAAGACATAATTACAAAAAAAATACCCCAAATCCCTCCGCCCCACCCAACCTGGGCCCACGGGCAGACGTCCGAGTTATCATGACACCGCGTATGCAAACCTGGAAACGTGGCTCCATCGTAAATGAAGTGTCAAAGATAGAATGTGCAGCAACTCTGCAGTTCTAATAGAAGATTCTAGGACCATTCTCCATATTTTATATTGATGTAAATGGAGGATGAGCCTGGCACGTTCATTACTGTTAGACACCCATAAGACCTTTCATGGGACAAGGCTGATCTCCGTATATAATGTTTCATTTCAGTCGGAAAGAAAGAAAAGGATGAATTGCGCGCGCAAGATTTGTTGGATGGACAGACGGACGGACGGGCGTACTGAAAAGTTGATTCCTTGGCACTTGGGACGCATTTGTTAATTGTTCTGTTGATAACCCCAATTTCTTAGAAGCATTTGTCTAAAAATAATAATATATAAAAGAGGCATTAATAATGAACTGCGCATAATACAATTCTTCCATAATAATTCACACTATCTGTAAAACTGACTATATTTTAAATTGACTTGCCATATTGAAGCACAGGTTGACAGCATTTGGCACTTAGGACACATTTGTTAATTGTTCTGTGCTATGCTGGATTTATTTTTTTACAGCTGATTGGGTAAATGTTAGTACTTTGTATTTAAAAAAATATGTTCTTGCAACATAATAGTTTAACTTTCTCTGAAAAAGTAAGGCTTCGTGAAAAAAGAGGTAGACTTTATAATTTAACAGTGCTTCTTTTCAAGTGGTCGTTTTACATTAACACTACTTTTTTAAAGTTGTAATTCGTAATAAAATAATATGCAAGTTATACTTTGAGTAATGTAACTGGAAATACTAAAGTTTAAGTTTGCGGCGATGTTGAACAAGTTTGTCGAGATTTTACTGCGAATAAAGAAATGACAAATAATGCGGCGATGTAAAGGCCTACTGTTATTTGGTCAATCTAGCCAGTAGAACTTAAAACACAAGAGTGCGACGTATTTATTTAATACGTGACGAAGTTCGTAATGAGGCAAAAGGATACTCTTCATTCTTACACGCTTATATGGACCCAGAACTAGTTCTCTAATCATATTTGGTCATATTTGAAAAATATATACACAGATTCATTAAATGTTACTTACCAGATGCAGAATCTGTTTTGGTATTCAAAACAGAAAGAATAACAAGCACAAATACTTTATTCATGTCAGCTGCCATCTGAAAAAAACATTCAATATATTAATCTTTAAATTGGGGCTTTAGACCTCCGGGTCCATTATTTAGCATTTGGAATTCATGTGAACAAACTTGATAGTCTATGTGATATAAACATAGTTTCTGAGCACCAACAGTCCTATTATTACCTTAATCTTTGGGTCATAAAATAAAGCTGACGATTCTAAGATACCTTAGTTGAATGCTTTTACTCTAACAAACAATGCTGCATTCATAGGCAATATAAGTATAACACATAAATGATCATATAAATATGATTATAAAAAATAAAAAGCCTAAAAGCCACGAAGCAATCACTCAATGACTTGGCAGAAGCCAGAGCAATACGAGTAAAAACATTAAGGGTACGACAAGATTTAAGACAAATATCAGGCGCTACCGTCCTTTGTGGGTAGTCTTCATTATATGGTCAACAATCTGTCCTGTCATCGCACAACCACTAAACATGCTGTACGTTGCAATATAATAGGGTCATACACTCTTTTGATAACATTTTTAAAACGTTTAATAAATATTGTACGAAATTGATTATGACCAAGTATCTTACGAAGTTTGTAAATCACATTAATATAGAAGTCAGGTCAGGTCCTTGTCGCAGATGTGTTCTTAAATTACATCTACATTTTCATCAACTCTCGCTACTTCCCTACCCAACCCCTGACAAAAGAAAACGGCTGAGAAATGTTTTTTTTTGAAGACAAATATCCATCAAAATATTAATTGATAGTGCACTCTCCTCCCCCACTCCACCCTCTTCCAATATGAAGGGAGCCCGTAACCCAATATGGTTAAGCTAAGACTAACAATCGTAAATATATACGTTCAGTAGCAACAGATTGGATGTTAACCCTTACCAAAATTATTGAACATTTCATATATATTATTATCCCCGTGCTTTTTAAAGAATAAAACGGGGATCATGTTATTATCTCCGTCCGTGCGTCCGTGCATCCGTGTGCCTGTTAGTCCATGTGTGATAGAATGCATATCCTCCTACATATATAAAGCTTTGGACGTCTTACTTAACGGTATGATTGACATTATTATTCAACCCCTGGGGGCTGAGCCAGCGGTTAGGGTGGTTTTACAAAAAAGGTGCAATAACTCCTCAATGGTAGAACACGAAATTGTGTGTAATAGTTGAGACAAGTTATAACACATATAAGACGAGATGTTGAATGGGACGCCTAGGTCAATGCCCTATTGGGTTACGCTTGAGGGGTGGGCAGGGTCAACATTTATTTTTCCAGATCCCCACGCTATAACAATATATACACTTACTGGACATTAACAGCGGGACACAACTATCCAACGAGCATCGGCCCCGGGGTCCTTCCCCACCTCTGGCGTCAAAACTTGAAAATCGTTGAGATCCCCACACTATAACCATATATACACTTATACGACCACCCAACCAGCATCGGCCCTGGGGTCTATTCCACCTTGGGGACATAACCTCTGGGCCATGAATCGGAAACCGTTGAGATCCCCACCATATAACCATATATACCTACGACACCACCATCCAATCAGCATTGACCCCGAAGTCCATTCCCACCCCTAGGGACACAGCATATGGGTCATAACATGGAAACCGACGAGATCCCCATCCTATAACCATATAGCATATTCTTACTCAACATAAACAGAATGATACAAAAATCCAACCGGCATCGGCCCCGGGATCCGGAAATAGCCCATGGGTCATAACTAGAAAACCGTTAAGATCCTACGCTATAACCATATATACACTTACTTACAGACGGATACAAGTCAACCATCCAGCCAGCATACACTAAACTAAATTGCTAAGTACCTACATAATAATATGTCAATAATATTCTCATTGATTTTGTGTATTTTGAGCTTGATTAGAGATAATTTTAAACTGCAAAATAATGAGTGTAAATCGTCTGCTCTGATTGCATGAACATATTTTAAAACTTTTAAGTCAATGTGTTTTCTTAGAAATAAGTTATAACACTTATACAACTGGGTATATAGGATTTTATTAAGTACTTCGAATTAGTGAAGTTTTCGATGTTCCTAATTTTAAAATATGCCAGTTAAAATTATTTTGACATCATGTTTTACTAGCATTACCACTACAAATGCGTTTGCAAAAGAAATTTTCGAAATATTTAATGTTAACGCTGAATTACAGTTACTTGAATTTCAAACAATATTCAATTTAAAGGGAAGTAATTTAAGATTATCCATATTTCATTTTTTATAGAAGGAGCATCTGCGATAAATGGGTCAAATGTTTATGTTTTTTCTATTATTTCATACCAATTTTAAGAATTTTATATCTTTAAGCGATATTTGACTCATGTTATGTGTTTTATCAGTACAGTTCATGTTTTCATATAAAGGGAGGGTAACTCTCAAAAGACGTAACAATTTAAACAAAACATTGATGTTTAACAAACTATAGGACAAAACAAAATACTTATCACATATCTATTCTAAAACATAATTAAAATAAGACAATTAGTTAAGATACAAAAGTGAGTAATGAATTTTGTTCAGTGTATGCACTGGGTCTATTCCTACCCCTGGAGAAATACACCTGAGCAATGAATTTAAAACGGTTGAGATCCCTCCCTGTAATCATATATACACCCACTGTGCATGAACCGACGCATACAACCATCCAACAAGCATTGGCCCCGAGGTCCATCCCCACCCCTAGGGACATAGCTTTTGGGTCATGACTTGGAACCCGTCGAGGTCCTTCAGATGGGGTTTTGAATTGGACGCCTAGGTCATGCCCTGGTGGTTACACTTTAAACTGAACGTTATTCAGGGCAGTGGTATAACACATTTTCCACAGGGTCATAATTTGGTCATATATGTGGCTTTATGGCGAGCGCGAGGATTTGCATTGACGCGCCATCGAGATAATGCTGTAAGCATTCCCAGCCCAAAATGCGGATGAGCTAATACAAATAGTTTAAAAAATACACATATATGCAACAGCTTACACGCAAGTATTGAACTGCGTGTATTGCACATTTTATGGGCCTTAACAGTTTGGTTCCATCTAAGCCCAGAATATGTAGAATAGAAAATTACTTCTAGATAATACTATCAGGAGACCTAGGCCCAAATTTGGTTTATTTATAAACACAACTTGCACTTTCAACTTGACGTCCAATGGGACAAAACACACTTTAAGGGCTATCAGAATTTGGGTTTTATGAAAGACCAGGACAGGCCCGTATCTACACGGTACATCGAGGCAACCGCCTCTGTTGAATATTGGGAATGTACATACTTTACATGAAAACAATTAAAATATCGATATATTATCAATCGTTTACAAAATAAGTCATGCTTAAAACTGAAAACATTGTCCGAGAAATGCAACATATTGCGGGAAATAAATACAAAATCCAGGGCAGAGAGGAAGGTTAATGCCACCGGACACCAAAATAAGGGATTTGCCTCGGTTAAATTTCAGGGCTGGCTACGGGTCTGCAGGGGGTACAGAAACTAAAATTACTTATACAGCTCATGGTCAAATGTTTCTTCTGATATTTGTCTTTTAAATTTGCCTTTAATATACTTATTCCATTTATAAAGCATACACACATCATCATTGTGTGGTTTTTAACCACATTTTCAACTACAGAATATTGTGAATGAAGTGAAAATGCAACAGACCATTTCAGTCCATTAGAATATTAGGTTCATGAACATAAACATATTAGAAATGTTGTAATAACTCTTGATTCACAAAACAGTAATCCACCTGTGTTACCTGCACACGCGAAAGACCGAATATCTTCATATACCCTTTCGTTTGCAGTTCGAGGACCGGTTTGTTTCAAACAATCTAGTAACAAATGCCCATTTGTATTGACAATCATATCTTTGGATTACCTATACAATTGTATATATACATTGTAATCATCCAATAAAACGCAGATATGGTCTTCTGGGTCATCCTTAACAACATCACGTTTCTGTCAAACTGTACTATTAAGATCATCAGTGATCATGAAATAACAATTATCATTAGTAATATGTTGTATTTGTATAATATTTTCTAATATAGTATCATAGAAATTAATGTCACTCTGTGTTTGCTTGCTTGAACTTGGTGGTGGTATCGAGAAAGACTCTGTTTCGGTGACCTTACCTATAACTAGCGGCTTCCGTATTATATAAATCAAGTAATTAATATATGTTCAATTCTTGCTTTTACATCAATTCAATCCATGGTATGTTGTAAAACCACATTCCAAACAACATTGTATTTACCGAGATATCCGCCATATTTTAAAGCAGTAATTGTTGTGTATACACAAACTGATAACGTATAACTGTTTCGGTGACTTTCTAATGTACAGGAATAGCTCAATGTTTACCCCAATATAGACTTTCGAAACAAGTGATAACAATAAATCGAACATATTTACAGTGTATTTACACAAATTAAAGCACATTATTCTTCTTTATGACAAGGACAAATTAATTTTCTGCCTCTTAATCATTCTTTCCTTTACAGTCCAAATGCCTCCTCATTACGTTGTGCCGATTTAGTGAAAAAACCCCAGACAACTCTACTGCTTGAAACTTGTTGCAAACACAACATTTTTCATCGTCAGATGTGTCCCTTTCATTATCATTGTCAGATACAGCTAACACATGGATTCCAGCTGGTGGATAACATAAACACATATAAAGATAATTTTCAAAGTAAAAATTCTCACTTTTAAGTTTTATCCATATACGAGGGTCGCTACATTTGAAATACAAGGTGGCTTTTACTAGATTTTTTTGTTCACCTTTGTGTAATTCATAATACACAAAATTGTCATTATCAAAACTTTGTGTTTCATAACCCCAAGTTTCTGTAAAATATATTATGTCATTGTTTTCAAAAAAACATTGTGTATCTCTTTAGAATTTAATTTATCACATCGTTTGATTTTAAACCTTGTATATCGATTCAACTGCTTCGGATTGTAACGGTTGCTGGCCTGAGGTTGTGGGAGATCATCGTCCGAATGCTGTGTAAATTGGTAAGACACCCAACCTTGTGACACAGCTGAAATGTGAATACGCGCGTCTGGTTGTAACTGTGAGTTCGTATTCACACTTGACGGTAACACACTAGCGGTATTCACAATGGACTGTGTATTTCTAACTGTGCATGCACATTTGCACGAGAATTCTCACGGCGAATTTCTTTTACTCTGTACCAAAGTTTTTTCCGATCGGCCATATCTTATGTGGGTAATCTAGGTCAACTGAATACGCGGGACACCTTCAATTTACATGCGTTTCGCAAAATGAGGTCATCCTCGTTATATGGCCAAGCGCACAAATGACTGGTCTTTTAAAATGCGAAACGCGATTGTGTATTAGGCCAAATGTATGTGCATGTTTGTTATATACATCGTCAGTGTCAATATCAAGGGAATTATAGAGAAAATGTCTAGTCTGTTGACAAAGCTCATTACCTCTCGTATCATATTCATACAAGCCATAGACAAATAAGTTACTATGACAATTACTTGACTGTAATTTAATTATTCTGTAAGATTTGTATGTGTTGGCCTAAAACAAAATTCTCGGCAAGTTGAACTTTATGGTCCGTTGAGTTTATTCACTCACACAATATTTTTATTTCATTTTGTGAATGTCGTTTATCCAGAAGTGTTTCATATATAACTGACATTTTGGTATCGTTGTCTATTTCGGCAAAGCGGTCAACAGAAGCCATATCGGCCATGTCAGCACTATTTGTATTTGCGCGCCTCGGTTTGTTGTCTCTTTTTATTTATACCACACCTCATCTTCAAGCGCGCCGATAGTGTTACGTGTAGACACCGAATAATTCCATATGTTTAGCAACACTTTCGCAAACTTGACCGCTACCTTCGACTAATATGTTCTATCCTGCTTGTTTTGTCATGTTCGAATTGATATATACTCCAGTAAATTGTTAATTCTATATAAAAAAAATCCGTTACCCCGATTACACCACGTCTTTTGACACTGACTACACATACATCGTTACGTTGAACTGTCAAGCTTGACAATAACTCAGTAAGCGCCAAGAAATAAATATATAGAGAAGTTAGTAATAGACAGAAAAAGAATGATAAAGAGTTAAAAAAAAAAACACAATAATAATGAATTTTGGAAATAAAAATATATATAATTTATATGAGAACCTGGTCTATCTATATAGATAATAATGAGCCTTAAAAAACAATTACTCAATTACTTTTTAATTATTTGAAGACTAAACCTATGCGGCTGCCGTGGCGGTACCATGGCCCATATGGCCCCGCCGGTCAGCTTTATCCCAACACTTTACCCTCTTTGCAACTGGGTGGGGCACTACAAAGTTAAGGTGGAGAGTTCCCTCTTGAAATATATCAAGGAGGGAGCCTACCACCGAGGGTGAGGTGGACTTCAAGGAGGGGCTAGTCCTGGGGAAATAGCCGTATTTAAGGGAGTCGGACGAAGTAGGAAGTTGCCTGTACTTCTTGGTGTGTGCTGACCTAGTGCGTGTAAGCGTTGGAGTGAGGTAGTCTGTGATTGGTATATAAATTAGATCATTGACGATCTTGAGGTAGAGTCTCAGTTGTATCTTTGACCTTCTTTACTCGAGACTCTCCCATCCAAGGTGGTCGAGCATAGAAGTTTGTTTTCCTGTATGTGTTAGTGGTGTATCTTGCAGCTCGCCTTTGAAACATTTCCACCTTCCTGGTTTGATCTTTCTGATGCGGACTCCATACAGAGACCCAGTAGTCCAGGTTTGATATAACCCAGCTGATGTAAGCATGTGTCTTGGTCTCTTCGTAATTTGTTTACAGGTTTCTTCTGAAGAATCCAAGCATACTGTTTGCTTTCTATGTGGTGTTTCCAGCAGAGGTCGGACTGCAAATCGACCTCAAGATATATTGTCGTTGTGACAGTTGTGTCCTTTAAGTTGGTAAGTGTGCTTGATGGGGTTGCGTGACCTAGTAGCACTGAGGGCGTTGCATTTCAACGGGTGGACCTCCATACCCCAATTGTCTTTCCAATATGTAAGCGTTTATAGCTCTTAATGAAGAATGTTGCAGTGCTGGCGACTTGTGTATGAACAATACAATCGTCAGCTAAAGAGCCTGACCCCGGAAATTAATTTGTCCAGAAGGTCGATTATGAACAACAAGACCAAGGAAGAACCCTTGAGAAATCCCGCTTGCTACTGTGACCTTGTCCGATGACGACCCTTCCGCGATAATCTGATGTGAGCGGTTTAGAAGAAATGACTGAATTCAGAGATGTGTACTGCCTCTTATATCATAATGATGGAGCTTCCGTAAGAGTCATTGATAGGGGACACGATCAAAGGCCTTGGAAAATCAAGTACGATTATGTCAATTTGACAACCCATGTCGAGTGCAGCAGTCAACTCAAGTGCTAAAGTTATCAGTTGAGTTTCACAGCTTCACCAGTATCAAAAACCATGTTGAGTGTTTGAAAGAAACTGTGCTGTTCCACGTTGTTTCAAAATGTTACTCACAATTACATACTCCAGCATCTTGCAGCAGATGCAGGTCAAAGAGACAGGCCTGTAATTACTGGCATTGCCCCTGGCACCCTTTTTGAAGACAGCCGATACATTTGCTTGCTTCCAGTCTTCTGAGATGACTCCTTTGGTAAGTGTCTTGTTGTATATTATAGCTAGAATTGGAGCTATTTCATCAGCACATTCCTTTAGTACACGGGCAGGGATCTTATATGGTCCTGAAGCTTTAGCACGGTTACACTTTCTGAGGAGATTTTCGGACACAATGTTCAGTTAATGTGATGTCTTGCATGTCAGGCAGTGGGATACACTCTGGCTCATGAATGTTGTTACTTTCATCATATGTAAATACGGATTGGTACTGTCAGCTGAGAATGTCAGCTGTGTCCTTTGTCGTATTGAAGAGTGGTCAATTGTCTTTAAATGTAGAAATTCCAGTACTGTCTTTTCCCAGGGACTATATTGCCAAGATCTATATTGCTTTGATGGTATTTCATCATTAGAGTCTCCGATTTCAATAATGTTATTGATGCATACCCAATAGGATGGAATGGCGTTCGGCTTTCTGTACTGCCTTCTTACTTTCTTTGTTCTTCATTACATCTGTCCCTTTATTAGTCTTTTTCATTCGCTTCAGTCTATTTCGTGATCTTATCGTTGCTCTTATTTTTCTGTCAATCCATGGTTTGTTGGTCTTCTTCCCACTAAGGAATTTTAATCGGATGTGCTTTTTCGTGAGATCAAGTATAGTAGATCTAAATTTGGACTGGTTTCGGAGTTTTTCCTTAATACGGTCCTAGTCTGCTTTTTAGTAGCCAAGGATTTTCCTTGATGGAGTAATACTCTTGGTCGGTTTTAGATAGATTCCATATATACAGTCTCTTGGTCTGATATATCAGGTATAATCTCTATTCTATTCACCAGTGACTTGTAATTTGTGAAAATAATATCAAGTGTAATACTAGTACTTTCAGTGACACGTGTTGGCTCGGTGATGATCTGGTCAATGAAGTGGTCATTGACAATGTTAAGTAACTGGTAACACTATCTTGCTCTTGTGGCGCTGCCATCATATCAGTCTATGACGGGAAGGTTGAGGTCACCTCCCAACCATATGTGCGAGCTTGGTGGTATCCTGGCTAGGTAGCTTTTTAGTTGCTCGAGACAGTCTGGTTCAACAACTTCTGGCGGTTTGTAGAAGGAGCCGACATACAGCCTCTTGGCTCCTGTTATCTTGATTTGAGCCCATATCAACTCTAGGTCTGTATCAACTGCTAGTGTTTCGGGTTGGCTACTCTCGAACATGTCAGTGACTAGTATGAAGACTCCACCACCTGGTCTGCTCCCTCTGTCTTTCTAAATATTTAGTCTTGAGGGAAGACTTCAGTTGATGAATAATGATTATTTAACCAGGAATTTGTACCAATAGTGAAATCGGCTTGTGTACTATATATTAGGCTTTCTAGGGAAGTATTCTTGCCTATGATGGATTGGCAGTTGATCAACAGTACTTTAAGTGGGATATCAGTGTATTACTTCTGTGTACCTGTTGAAGCTCATTGTCGTTCTGGAAGCTTGGGTGGGACAAGTACTCTGCAAGGAGGTAGGGGTGTCTGGGACGTTGTTTCAAGAGGATGACGTGAGATTTACAGTGTACTGATGTTGGAATCATTTGTTTGGTGAGGATGTTTTAGGACTAAATGTATCATGCTCGACTACTAATCACTGGAGATGTGTGAGTGTTAGGATGGGGATCTCAACAGTTTCAAACCTATGGCCCAGGGATTATGTGCCCAGGGGTGTGGATAAACTCCGGGGCCGATGCTGGTTGAATGATCGTATTCAAATGTTTACGCCCAGTAAGTGTATATACGGTCATAGTGTGGGGATAGCAACAGTCTCCAAAAAACATGGGCTATGTCCCCGGGTGTGAGGATGGAACCCGGGGCCGATGCTTGTTATATGCTTATACAGTGGAAACGCTTTACACTAACAAATCTTCAAAGTCCCATAACTCCGTCAAAAATCATTAACCCGGAACGTCCTGACAATATACGATACTAGATGTCATATGTATACCAAGTTTCATGAAAATCAGATTAAAAAATCGAAATTCGAATGAATGTGTTATCCGGTTACTATTTAATTTGCATTTTGCTTATTCATACCCGATCGGTTAATATTGAAGTTATACTTAAACTGATCTTGATACACATATTTCTCTTAGACGATTGAGTGACGTATTAAATAATATTAGTTTAGTAAATAAGTAGCAGTTTTATTGGATAATTACTTTCCGTTAAAAGTTTAGTACCTCGTTTCAGCTTTAGCTTTATCGGGATAAAATTGCAAAATACTTTTTTCAGCAATGTAAGTTTCTACTAAAATCGGAGAAAATTATATTGGATTTCTAGGGGTAAAGGGGTGCATATCCTCACTGACAATACTGATGAAATATTAAAATGCAGACATGATACTTATCAATTTATTCCACTGAGCTGTGGTTTGGAGCAATGATTGGAGCCCTACCGCAACCCACCCACCCCAAATAAATCGTTCTTCAAACGACGTAACTATCTTCAAACGAATTAAAGATATGTATAATGATTTAATGAAAGGTCTAACTATTTTAAGTTGTCTCTTTAATGTTTAGATGGGATCTTTAGTTAATATGCATTTTAGTTTTGTAAATTTTGGATGGCAGAGAAATCCTTTACAAATAGTTGAATTAAATATTGGAAATATATATAATATGTTTCTTAAAGGGCAAGAAATGGTTAAAAATACCTGTTCATCGGCCAAGTTTCCACTATTGCCTAGTATATACTATAATGACAACTTGCGCGTCCATCGCAACGAGCAAGCTACTCATGTTGGAAGGGCATTGGTTGATTAAAGTTTCATTACAAATGGTCTGAGAAGAAAGCTATATTATTTGTTACCAAAAATATTTAAAAGTAGATGATAATGTTTATACATGTATAAACAGTCAACTCAAAAAGACGGCAATATATATATGATTATGATAGTAAATTATCAATACAACAATAGTATATTCTGAGAATTAAATCAACAGTTCTTTTATTAAATTTGAAAATAAAAAAATCATATCTGTAGCAACAACATAGCTACCTAGCCAGGATACCACCAAGCGCGCACATATGCTTGGGAGGCGACTTCAACCTTCCGGTCATAGACTGGCATGATGAATGTCCTGTTCGATTATAATTTAATACAAGAACATACATTTGACATACCGCTATAATATTCCGTGGTGACCGATTGGTTAACGTTGCTGCCCTGAGTGCATATTTTTATTTCAATGCACGATATCAAGGATTCGATTCCAGGTGCAAGAGAAAAAATATTTCTTTCCCTTTTTTTAATAGATACATAAATAAAATCAAAGTAGTTCGGTAGGGAGTTGTTTTAAATCAGTTATTTTCAATAATAAGAAAATTGCTCATGATCGGTTTTGTTCGTATTCAAAATATTTTCATAATAGTAGTTTTGAATGCTATAAAAACATAAATTGTATTACAAAACTAAAAAATATCACTCGCACTGCACTCAAAAGTGTTATGTTTTGGAAGCGGACGAGTGGAATTTTAAACCCCTGTTTATTCCCGAGAGATTGAGAAGATTGGAGCTGTATCCTCTCTCTCTCTCTGGTGGAATATGCAAATGCCGTTTGCACCAGTTTTGCTGTTTCACTTGTTTCGTTTTAATATGTACATACTTTACATTCTATATTGGGTTTGCCTAGTGTGCAGTTTTTGGCAAAGAGTGTTGTTTCATCCTGTCTGTTAATAAAACTTTTCATGTTTTCATATTTTTTGTTTCTCCTCATCTCTCAAACACAAATGTACCGTAAGCTTTGGCACTTGCCACAATTGTTCATTACCATTACGCAATGCCGTATGCATTTCTTACTTAGATTTTCCAGGTAACAGGTTGAATATGCAATGGTGCTTCACTTGTTTAGTTCTTGTAAAGCTCACTCAATACCTTGAACAGTTATTGCCATTAATCTTACTAAAACTGTTTGGGTGGGGGTGTATTTATCACCATCAGTGATACATCTATTATACGAATAATATAAAGCAACTTCTTTGTGTATATTATTAACTGTTGATTACCAATAATATAATACAGATATTGTTGAAGACAGCAAAAAACGAAAAATCAACAAAAGATATTTATATGCAAGCAGGTTCCTTTTCAACATGATACTGGATAAATAAGTATTTCAATGCTTGATAACCATTTCACGATTGCCATGTGTCTCGTATGCAGAGCTACAGGTAAGCAGGGTATTTGTTTATATATGAAAATAAAAATGTCAAAATACCCAATTAAAACCAAAAGCATGGGTACCAATAAAGTCATCAAAATTGAGCAATGAAGGACAGCCCATTCACCTTGTATAAAGCTTATTATAAAACAAGTTGATTTAAAGAGTTATATGTTTGTTTAGTATTGTAAAGCATTAGTGGAAAGATCATGAAATACCCAATTAAACATATGCCAATGCAAAAATACCCAACTGATCAAAAAGCTCATTTGTAGCTCTGTTGTATGTACTTGTATCTCGCACAGTATTTGTTATATTGAATATTCTCCTTCGGTTTAATTACAATACAGCGACTAGACATTGAAAGTCGAGCATCTGCACCAACAACGATTGCCTGTAGTTTACAATATTCATTCCACTTTTGATAATATTGTTATAATAAAACTGTTGGCAGGCTTCTTCACATAAATGGCATAACTGTGTTTCAATAAAAATATTAAATAAATATAAATGCGACGCATTCTGTTTCTTTCACGCCCCTTCAACATGTCAAAGGATCTAGACAGCCAATTCTTTTCGACCAACCTACGCCGCTCAGTACTTTCAGTAATTTGATTTGTTGTTTTTTCCCAATCTAGTGTTTAATCAATTATTATTCTCATAAACAATCGTAATTTTTATCTGCTAAGTTTTTAAATTTTGAACAAAATATAAATGAGGAATAATTGATAGCAACTGCATTTTTCTCGTCGATTCGAGAAACCGATTTAGTTTCAAAATGGCGGCTTAGTATAAGCATGGAATTTTGTGATTCTTATCATTTGGTTTTACTTTTGATGTCTAGTCTTCATGTAACCTATAGTCGTTTGCCCGTAATAGCGGATATCCGATTTACTCCCCTCAATAACGGCAGCAATAATACTATCCGACAATGACAACGAGTACCACACGGGTGTTAATTTACTACCTCCAATCCATCATATTGTTCCAAATGTGAGTAGGTGAATCAAATTGTTCCGTGAACATGCATATAAAGTATTTTTTCGTTTTATACGCAGAATTTTACATTGCGATTTAGTGGGTGGGATAATTTGTTCAAGAAGCAACGGCATTGTGTTTTACAAGCTTAAACTAAAACATAACGTTTTTGTATACAACATAGCAAATTTTAACTTTATAGTGCCCATTTATTTTTCTCCATTTGGGACCTCTATTTAAGGGGATACATCAGGCTTTTTCTGGCGGGAGAATCTAAAAGTGTAAAAATGTTCCAATTCAAGATATACATATCATATCAATCAAAATATGGTGAAAGCACCAAATTGTTCAAGTCCAACTTTGAACTCATCGAATCTTTTGAATGGAATCACGATGAATGGAATTGCTTAAATAAGCCCTGGTGCGTAACCTAGGGTAGAACAGATTACTGTGCAAAATGAATGTTCTTGTAAATAAGGGGCAGTTGTAGGTTCAGTCATTATGTTTAGAGTAAGTCCATGTCCATACGCTACTTGTTGATGTGGTGGAAGAAACGGAATTTTGAGGTGGAAAGTAAGAAAATGATTATTTGCTTGTCCTTATTTAGATATTCCAGAAGTATGCCATAGCGCAAGATGTGATCCATACATTTTTGAACACTCGCCTGAAAGTTGTTTTGTCTAAGCGTTTGTCGAGGACATTGTGACTTTTTCTAGCAAAACACAATAAAATGCACAGACAAAATTAAATCAAAAGTTAACCGGTCAAATGCATTCAATCGTGCTGTATATTATTCTGTAAGGTAAATGACACTCTCCTACGCAAGGTTTTCACGTTTTTTGGTATCTTTACAGTCCACGTTGACTTTGTAGACGTATTTATCTTTTTTTGTAACGCCATTGATGTGGTGTAAGGTAATGTAAAAATAAGAAACGCCTCAGGTCAGGTAGCATTTTAAAGAAACGTTTTTTTCTTCTCTTTTTCAAGCACACATACACGTATTTTATTGTCCGCATGTTTCGGCATTGTTAGCTTACCCATATAACGATTAAATTGGATATATTGGAAATGCTCTCTCCCTTGTTTATGTTCTTAAAAATGCAGATTGAACTGTCATAGACAGGAACATGCCTACTGATTGCTAGTGAAAATCTTCTGGAGCATGTCTTATGAACAACAAGAACTATTCAGTTGTTTTTGAAAAAAAGAAAAAGAGGCATATATATGGTGGTGTTTTACATCGGCGACGATGACGAAGGCATTAATGTAGTGACATGCAGTACATCATCGGACCCCAAGCGTGATTGATCAGCTGATGAATGAAGATTAACGAGTTGCAATTAAACGTGGTTTCCGACGATGCATGCAGTAGAACAAGCAAGCAAGCTTGGTTCATATTTGTATAACGGGTAGCAGTACAGCTCAGAACTGTATATATTAGACCAACACATTATTGGTTTAAACAGTATTTATTCAAGAAATGTGATGAACAATATTTCAAATAATATATGTACAGGATTTGAAAATAAGCTTGTAAATTCATCTCCTTAATATTCATATAGATAGTGCAGACATTTTATGTGTTATAAATGTTCACATATAAATGTTTACATCGGCGACGATGACGAAGGCATTAATGTAGTGACATGCAGTACATCATCGGACCCCAAGCGTGATTGATCAGCTGATGAATGAAGATTAACGAGTTGCAATTAAACGTGGTTTCCGACGATGCATGCAGTAGAACAAGCAAGCAAGCTTGGTTCATATTTGTATAACGGGTAGCAGTACAGCTCAGAACTGTATATATTAGACCAACACATTATTGGTTTAAACAGTATTTATTCAAGAAATGTGATGAACAATATTTCAAATAATATATGTACAGGATTTGAAAATAAGCTTGTAAATTCATCTCCTTAATATTCATATAGATAGTGCAGACATTTTATGTGTTATAAATGTTCACATATGATGTAAAATGGCATTTGATGGAATTTAACATTTAGAAATAGTGATTGTAAAACAGATATAGTGCACGACAGACCAGGTCCTGTCATATTAATGTTGTGCACGACCAATTATTATGTAGCCGATTGGTAATACGTTTGGACCTGTCCTATCGATAAGTGAAATGAAAAAAGAAACAAGCAAAATGTATAACAAGAATGATTTCACCAGTCACATCAGTCCCCGTAGGACACATTGCTATCTAGTTTGTAAATCGTTTCGTTGCTAAAATGCACGACTGGACTTTTTTGTAAACGTGGGCATCAGATTGGCCCGAAAGGTTATTTGACCCAAACAGTAAGTTCTGTTGAGATAAAATGCATGGTAAGTGTAAAAAAGCTGTTTGATCAATATATCTCGGACAAGATATGTTGTTTCGATTTGACCGCAAGTGCAGTTTGGATTGTCTATTAGGGAACGCTTGTGTAAATGTTGACAAAGGGACCAAGCAGACAGCATATCTCGTGGGTGGTTAAACAATATCCAGAGCCTTTACCGGCCGGAGAAATGTAATCACCGAATTGAAATGTAACTATCGGGCTCAGCTATCTCCAAAGATCGAATAAATAACAGTCCTGATTGCAAGCGCGGGGAGACGTTTTACTGTCGCCACACTGCACAAGCAACGCTACTGTGCTATATAAAATAGTATGAGAGTGGACCTTTGGAAACTGCCGAATACGATATATACGAAATATTACAGTCTCGGTTTAGTTGAGACTGTTCATGAATGGTAGTGAAATATGCTTGCTACCGTTCACGCCCACTAGCCCCGGGTAAACATTTAGAGACGTCACGCATTAGTAATGAAATAGAGGTACGTTACGTGGAAATTGGCAGAATAAAAATAGAAAACGTGTTTTAAAGATGTGTGTTTTTTTTCTTCAATATAACCTAGTAGACTAAGTACCAATTTTGAAGTATGACAAATTCGTTATTTGGATTCTGGCAGGGATTATGGGCTCACATTCCTTGTCTAGAAATTACATTCTACCTCGCCTGACGGCTCAGGTGAATATAATTTCCAAGCAGGGAATGTGAGCCCATGTCCCTATCAAAAATCCACATAATTAATCAGGAGCGTAGAACGGCCTGCTTTCAACATACTCCTAATAAGCGATCGAGTGGGGAAATGTGTGGGAGTAGGTTTCGTTCTTTTTAATCTTTGGACCAAAATTGTGCTCGTATATGTACAAGCGATATTTTTCAGGAATATAAACATTTTATGCTCGCAAAAAAGAGGTAAAATTCCACCTTATCATACCCACACACCTTCTCTCCTCTGATTTGATTTTTTTTTCTTCAACTTTTTAGGAGTGTTTTAAATATAATTTTAGTTAGATCTACTCCCGGGAGTAAGGGAGTATGCCCCTGCTAATAATGTTTGTCAAGTCCCTTGTGCTGGGGTTTGGGGTGTAACTCGCCCCGTTCCCCCTCCACCAACAAGATGTTCCCCGTGAAACATGTCACAAAAGCTTTAAAGCCCATCTCCGGAAAGCAACTCTTTCTGTTCACAAATGTAAACAAATATAAAAAGAAAGATGATATAAAATACTGTTTTATCAGGTCACTTGTGGTTTGTTTTATGGGGGTAGGGGCGAGGCGGTGGCTTCGGGGTGTCGCCCCAATAATATGTTCCCTGTTTAACATTTCACAACAGCTTTAAACCATGACCCGTTTATATTATAGGATTATGAAATGAGACGAAATCTCGTTAAATTCGGGCCGTCGCGAGACTTCAGTCGCCATTTTCAACGGAAACTGACACGCTGGTATCCGCAATAAAAAATTGTAACAAGATCGCAAATATCTCAATAATTATCGATGCTCACATAGTATTGTTTCACATTTATTTGGTAAGTGTTTTTCTTTGTGTTATGTTTAATTGACTTTGTAATACGAACTTACTGAGATATTTGATCAGCAACGGTCAGCAACGGTATACAAAAGAAAATGCAAAAACTGAAAAAAGCGGGAAAACACCGTTTTATGGTGTTGTTTGGTAACGACTTCCCAATTGAGCGAACATTTATATGAGTAAAAAATGACTTATTTATTCAAGTAATGGTCATGTTATTGTACTGGTATATATTTTGTTTTGAATGAGCACTTACATTAGAAAGTTGGGGCGTGTGAAATGGCAATGTTTGTTTTGGAAAATATGGCTGCATGACCCAGTTGGTAATGTTTTCGATCCAAAATTCATCATTATCATATGAAGTGGCGTAATATTTGAGTAATTTAAGACTATGAGATTGTATTATAGGTTTGACATTTCTGAAATAATGCTTTTTGAACTTTTTAACATCGGTCTGAATTTTATTAATTTTCACCAGTTTTCACATGAAATTCAGTGGCCATTTTGCATAAAGAATGACGGAGAGGTCTTTTTTGTCTTTTTTTTTTTAGAGAGATTTACCTGTTGGAAAACATACACATACACAATACCCTAATATTAATTCATTCATGAGGTATTTTCAAGTTTAGGATTTGCGATACATGAATGGTTACCATATTGAGTTTGATCCTCCATATTGCCTCTGGTTTTTCAAAACGCACATATGTATGCCACTCTTTGTAGATAATGTAGATCTCGAACAACTTTGTGGTAAATAAATTCCTTCAACAAAAAAATTACCATTAAAGGTGAAAAAGTATGGTGAAATCTGTCATCTATGCTTTGCTTTGAATTTAGCCATGATCATGTAAGATCATGTAAGTGCTTACGGTGATATTATTATTATTTTTCAGATTAAACCTGTATTCATTTTACAGAATGGCACGTCATTGTATTACGAGTTATCGTAGACAAATTGGTCGCTCCAAGAATCATATTATATATAATAGACAGGTCCTATATAAGCTTCAGAATATTGACCTCTTCTGGGTTAAATGTGCTTTTTATTTGTCATTATAATGATACTTTGAAACCAAAAGTATGTACATGTACGTTACTCAAAGATCATAATCCTCGTGTTCCGTAAATTATTTAAAATCATTAACTTTACATATTACACTTAAATAAGTCCCTGAATTTTACTCATATTTAACCAGAGTGCTATATATAACTTTCTTGTAAGCTGGAACGGTTCATATTATTATGTTCGACCAGTTATAAAATAATAATTAAGCATCAGTATTTTAAGTGTCCGACAATGCACATGCTAATTTTTAAATTCACCACTAATGATGAGTATATAAATTCTCCTTTAAATAATTAAAACATTATTAATAGAACTCTGCAATATATTTTTTATTTCTACTGTAAGGTTTCGTAAATCATAGGACCTACATAGATATATAGCCATGCAAAAAAAACCCAATTAATTGAAGAGTCACTAATGGGTTTTATGGCAGGTTGTTTATTGCGATCAAAAGAAATAAAATATTGCTCCAGTCGTAATAATACTGTACTTCGTGGCTAATTGGCTGTCCTTAGCAGGATGTTTGTTAAGATCAAAGAGGACATACATCACAATACACTAATTGTGTAATATTTTTTAATTTTCAATTTTATTTATATTATGCATTTGTAAAACTTAACCCACTAGAAATAGATTATGTTCAGTCGGATTTTAAAACAAACACAAACAAAAAACAAAAAAACGCGTAATTATGCTAAAAGTTTTATTTTTATTTAAAAAATATTATATTAACAAGTTGATTTGTTATGCCTTTTTTATCATCGGTATATGATTATCGATAGTACACATGTCAAAGTTTATGACATATACAGACTGTCAGTGAATACATTTATATACATGACTTTAGATATTAAATACACAAGTAGTTAAAAACAATGACTGAATGTTTTTTATAATTCACTGTATTTGACCGAAATCAGTATTGTTTTTAAGTAACCGTTTTTTTTCGTTTCCTTTTGAATTGATACAGGCACCATATTGTCTGCGAATTAAAAACGGCACACGCAACTTTGAAGTGTACCTTTTACAATAATATATAGTTTTTTAATTAGATTATTTTGGGGGCGTGATTGAGACTGTTCATGAACGATAGTGAAATATGCTTGATACGGTTCACGCCCCCTAGCCCCGGGTTTAGCAGAACTCAATATACATAAAATCAAAAGTATATAACTTTAACCATCCCGAACATGGCATGCATATGGCGGTGGACTTGTTAATTTTACTGCCATAATTCCATGTCCAACGGCGTATGGTCCAGTATCTAACAAAATTCTATGCCCCGAAGAGCGAAATAAACAAAATTGAATTTAGTTGGGAGCAGCAGTTATGAAGCCTGCGCATCACAAGTAAAAGTCAAAATACTAGATTAAAAAGCAGACAACATATCCTATGGGTGGTTAAACAATACCCAGAGCCTTTATCGGACCACTGAATCGAAATGTAAGTAAGAAGACATAAACATTTGAAAATGTACCACCGATATTTAAATATAAGTATCGAATGAATAACAGTCCTGATTTCAAGCTCGGGGAGACGTTTTACTGCCGCCACACTCCACAAGCAACGCCACGGTGCTATATAAAAGAGTATGAGAGTGGACCTTTGGAAACGGACGAACACGATAAATACGAAATATTGCAGACTCGATTTGATTGAGACGATAGTGAAATATGCTTGCTAACTTTCACGCTCCCTAGCCTCGGATTGAGCAGAACACCGTAACGGTAAACGATAGACGTATACGTGTATATGCCTGTTTTGAGGCGTTAGGAAGAAGTTGAAAAATGACGTCACTTCCGGTCGACCTTTCCGAAAATATATAGTTTGCCTTGATTCGAAATCGAAACTGGGTGACCTACATTTGGTGATATACTTCCCGAATGAACCCCGTACCGACTCCTACGGGTACTTCCGATTCCTTACATATTAGCGAACTCATCCATTTACTTATGGCCATTGTTTAAAGTAAAGGACATATTATATTTAGCAATAAAAACAAGAAAATACGGAAAAAACACAAAGAAAGCTAAGCATAATATGGTCTAAAATTACCATTGTAACGCAACTACAATCATCTTTAAGCTTTATTTACCTTGAGCTTGTGATGTTTTTGGTGTTCTTGTTTTAATTTGCAGGTAAATCCTCCAGGGGAATTGCCATACATTTCTTATGTTTTGGCATGTAGATATATTCAGTACTTTGTTTTATATTTAAAGCATACATTATTAACTCAAAAAAGAGAGATGCAATATCAACATTTATTTGCATTATTTGTGATGTATACTGATACAAATAAGTTTAGCAAGTAAATAACATACGAGGGTCATTCAATAAGTTCTGTCACTAACGCATTTTAACAATTATGTGCTCATTGTGAGTGTTGATGTTGGGTAACAAATGAAATAGGGTGTCAATACCATTACATTGATGGTAAAATGAATGATGTATCTTTTGTGTGACGAAAGTTATGGAACATTTAATACACATCACTGACACATACTGAGGCATTTTGTCCTGAGTTGTTTTCAGGTATGTTAATTGTTACTTTTTTAAATGCCTGTTTCTCTTTAAAGCTGTACAGTCCCTATTTTAACTGGTAATAACTCATGAATATGAATGAGTCACGTGTGAAGTAGTTTCAAATCGACGAACACCCCAAACGTCGGTATATAAGGAGAAATCGATACGTAAAATTTCACATTTTTATTTAGCCTCCGTACAGGTAACATCGATAAATATACGGCTCCAGAATATATGTGATAAAAAAATAGTTGCCCGGAATGGATTCGAACTACAGCCTTGCACTTGTAAGATTGGAAAGATGTACGCTGAACCTCTAGACCACTGCTATTTATTGGTATTTTGTAGCATTTGTAACACTAAATAGGCATTACGTAATAACAAGAGCGCGCACACAAACTCATCAAGCGCTAAATAACAAAAGTATGATAATGGATCTTTGGAAACGACCGAGCACGACACATACGAAATAGTGCAGTCTCGGTTTGATTGAGACTGCTCATGAGCGTAAATGAAATATGCTAGCTACCGCTCACGCCCTCTAGCCCCGGGTTGAGCAGAACTCAAAATTCATAAAATCAATAGTACATAATTGTAACCATCCCAAAGATGGCAGTCGAGATATGGTTGATTTGAGGCGAAGTATTAGTTTCATATTGATAAGATACAGTATTAAACCAGGCAATGTTAATTTACACGTGCGACAATATGGACTGCATATTTATTGATCCATCTTTAGTTGCGTTCAAATATGTTGTTATTTTGCCTCATAATATATCGTAGTTAGTATACTATTTTCTCAAGTAGCGGTTTAGTTCAGTGGATAGAGCTCAGGACTTGAAATCAGAAGGTCGTGTGTTCGAGCCCCGAAAGAAGCTAACCTTTTTCTTCTGTAATAATTACTGTTACCTGTGTACAGGTACGATGTGCAGTGGTCGATGTATATACAGTAAATGATTTCTTGCGCTATATTTGCTCGCTTAAATACCCGATTTCGACATGAGCTGGTGAACATGAAGTTACAAATAAAGACACGCCTACAAAGAAGAAATCGATTGATATAGGGACTCTGTAGCTTTAAGTACTTGTCGAAGACCTTTGAAATTGCTCGTACATTACCAGTTATATATGTGCATTACAAGATTCAGAATTTAAGCATGGTAGATGAATGGGCATTGTCTTAGAAATCAACATTTTAAGCCAACGTGTAAAATTAATTTAATGATAATTGAACATTCAATGGAAGGGCAGTCTTCTGAAATAGCGTTTTTGGATGATCAATATTTTCACTAAACATTGTACAAAATTCTACAATAATGTGTTGAATATGAAATTTAAACACTTAAGGACTAGGATTGGTAAAAAAATATGAAAACATGTTAATACTATGAGAATAATTACGACATTTAAAAGATAGTATAACATGTCCGTAAACAAAATGAAGAAAATCAGTGTTATTTCTGCTAAAATTAAGGCATATGCATTCACTCATATTTGGTTTGCAGCAAGACCTTTCCGAATTCTCGAAAATCATTTTCATGGATTATGGGCGAATAACAACAGATGACATACAATAAAATTTAAAAGTATAGAACTATTTAAATAATTTTTACAACGTTTTGTAACAAGGACATTTTCGGAGATGCCAGTATCCAAAAGGTATGGTAGGGGGAGGTAATTCAGGGGTATAAATAACCGGTAATTTTTCATTTTTGTTGCGGAATTTAAGACAGCGAACCCAGTAATACTATAAATACACTACTTTATCTCAGTGTAATATCCAGTTCAAAGGATATATACCTAGTGACAGAACTTTTTGAAGCACCCTCGTAACTCCTGTTGACCAGATTCTAGGATATGTGTAGAAGCGGTCATGGGCAATATAACTTTCATAATTATCAGTTATATTAAGGAATAAGTCTCAAAGGAAATATGCGAAAACAATAGCAACATGTTGTAATCTACATGTTTTACAGAAATTATAATTTCGCTCTTATTTCAATGGAAGGGAGGTTATTTCACAAATGGTAAACTTTGGTTCCCTATATCTTGATAATGGCAAGGAAATTGTCGATTGTTTTACCGGTTTTTATAACGTGAGACCCATAACAGTTATTTTGTATTGTTTAATCTTACTCTTTACCTTATTTGTGTTCTTAAATGTGAAAAAGTATGTTTTAACTAAATGGGAGATAACTCTGATACTTACATTGGATTACAAAAAGTAAGAAACAAGAAGATGATGCCGATGATTTAAATACTTCACAATATAAAATAACATTGTATTTATTTAAACTACATGTGCATTAGGGCTTGCTAAACTATATTTGTTCAGTATATAATTACATAACTACTGCAATGCTTGTTAAAACAATTAACTTTACACGGTAAGCGATTATCATATCACCCACCATACACAGGTCGTCACATCTTTATTAACAATATCGATTTTTGAAAATCACTCAGTACTGAAGGAGGCGATTAATTTCAGTATACATTTCAATTTTTAAGGAAGATATATGTGTCTTTTTTTTTTTATCCCATTTCGATACAAAAATATTAGAACAAAATGAACGTTTACTTAAACTCCAAGACCAGTTGCTAAATCTACACAAAAATGCCATTTCAAACAAGTCATCATGTTCAACATATTGTCGTAATTGAGGAGTTTGATTAAAAAATGGTACTCATTTGACATTCTAAAAATGAATGCGTCCTATTTGCCATATAACTGGTACCCTCATGCATACCGTAGAACCAACTAGTACCCTGTTGTATACCGTAGAGTAACCAGGGGACCAGTTTACTAGCCATTTGGCGGATAAATATATAATTAGCAAGAGACGTATACTATTAGACAGTTTCGAATCCAGTGTATTTATGTCCATGCACCCACCAGAAAAGTAAATGTATGTTATTTGGTATTGTTTAAAAGAACACACTGACATTGGAATGAGCCAGACACACGAACGTATGTAAAGCAATGAAGAGTTTATTTCAAAATTAATATTGAATCACTAAAATATTTGCTTTCGGGAGATTTGTAGCATGAAAGTGGTCTAGACCTATCTGGTTCTACTCAGATACAAGTTAGTAACATGCCATCACTCAAGTTAAAATTATTTGACATGTTCTTCTGAAGTTTTATGGCTTATTAAATTAAAACTAACTGGAATGAACCTACTATCATATTGTCTCTTTATTAACGTATTGCAGGGGTTGCTTTATTGTCGATAGGATACCCAGCCCAATCACAAATGACAGTCTTATGAAACAGTCAATTATTGTTTTATTTTTATGATTTACATTTGTGAACGGCATCATATATCAGAAAGATTTGTTTACGGAGATGGACTTTAAAGCTATTGTGACATGTTTCACAGGGGACATATTATTGGGGCACCCCCACACGCTCCACGCTACACGGGATTTCATACACATTGTTTTATATTATTATGTTTTTGCTTACACGTGTGAATGACATAATGCTTAAAAGAGGTCTGCTTTTACAGAGCTTGGGTTTAAGCAGGGACTGTAGATAGAAGATGATGTGCAACGCGCTATATAATAGTCAAAAATATCGATTTTTCAGTGCCGTAGGTATTTATGGCTTATCTACGCGAAAGGGATCAATAATAGCCGATAAGTGACCTATACCATCTTTGAAATGGTTCCCTACTCGCCAATAGGATGATTATGCGTTTGTATTCACCCTATTGGCGAGTAGGGAACCATTTCAAAGATGGCAGCGCGCAGGTGAACGTGAAAATTGATCCAAATATTCAGCCGTTGTGACTACCAGATGTCGGATTGAGCTTTCTGATGATCGGTATGTGTAATTACAAGTTATTTCTGATTGAACAAATGTATGTTTATGCAGGTTAAACGGAGTATAGTTGTGTTTTAGAGGTGAATGACGGTGACAATTGGATCGGTCATATCTCCATCGAGTAAGATGTTTCTTCACTTCTCGACTTACTGGGTACACAATGCCATTGAGTTTAGTTAATTTAGTTACTGTATCTATGGAGAGCTATCCCTCCTGCAAAACGTGAGTGCTTGCTTGAGCAAATCGTCTAAGAATTGACCGTGTATTCGACCGTAAACAAAGTGGAGTCGATGTTTTCCAAAAATAATCAGCCGATTCTCGGACACCTTTATACAATATAATATATGGAAAGAAAATTGTTTAGAAAAGTTTTAAAATGTTATTAAATGACTTTTTTGATGATGTTTTTTTTTTCTCTTGGTGGGGGGTAGTAGAGGTGGGTGGGGCGGTAGTAGTGACCAAATTACGCGCCGAATACCTGTGGGAAATCATACAACCTGTAAATGAATAAATGCCCTATTGGGCCCTGTCACAAAATGTCACGGGTAGAGCGTATTGGTCGTACATAGCTCTTGTAAGTTGTCGGTTACACCCAAATCTATTGAAACAATTTCACAATATTCATGATCTTTTCATGTAACACGTAAAAGCGTGCACATTTTAAGTGGCCGCCAGAGAGGCCGTGTCATAAGTTTAGTTTTGTGCTAATGTATGTAAACGTATAGGTCTATCTTCCTTAAACGGCAAACTTGTATAAGGGGCCTCTCGTGTAGATTCAATACTGCAGATTTAGCCTCGTTTGTCACGGACTGAACGGGGGAAAAAATGGTTTGGGCGTAATGTTTGCTATAAAACCCATTGTCTTCTAGCTCTTGTCGGGATGATCGATAGTACTTTGTTGGAACAGAGATTGGACGGCAAAATTCACAGGCAACATGTGGTTAGTAGTTATTTTGTTAAATGTTATCGTACATTTGTATTCAGTGGGCGGCGCCATCTTGTTTGGCGGTTACGACATCCGGTTAGCATTGATGTTTCTCAAACATTAACTTTAGACTAGCATATGATTTTGAAGTTACTTTATTAGATGTAATTATTGTAATTGATCATTAATTGTAAAACAATATTAATTTTATAACAGTGGATAATAGGTACATCAGTTAACGTTGGCGTATAACTCAGTGATTGTAATACACGATTGTTAACATTAGTTAACAATGAGATGAGTGAATAGGATAAATGTTCGACGCGTATGCATAGCGTTGTATAATGTGGTCATAAGTTGACATGCGTGCATGCATAACTCAGTGAGTGTAATATATGAGTAATTTGATAATGTTTATATTACATGTATTAGGGGCATTGATTAACAGCGACGTACATGGCGTATACATGGCGTTGTAGAAAATGTATACATTGCTACTCATCATTAGTACAGCTTACATATATTGATTGAATAATGATTTGTTTTGGTAATGATAATTATGCAAGATTGTAATGTTTGTCAAACGACATCTAAACGTATGTATAATTACAGCCTAAGCCATCCAGGACCTAAGCCATCCAGGATATAAGCCATCCAGGGTTGGAGTAAGCCATCCAGGTTTGGATATTCCGGATTGGAGCTAAGCTTCTACGATTAACGTTTACGAGCGGTGGAGACGGTCCCCGTACCTGCGCAGCATGGCCAGGTTTTATTAAAGTCAACCCCCGGGACACAAGGTGGGCCCGTCATCAATCCTCACTGGAGGAACATCAACCACAATCTCAGTGGAGGTTAACTATCATTACATCGCGTCATCAACCCTTACAGAAGCATTTGATGGCAATCATCCATTGAATTCGCACATCATCATCTTCATGAGCTCTCGCGCATCACAGTTATCGCGCTAGATCATGAATCAACATTGTTAGAACTTTAACAACACTTTAGTGTCTTATACATTCAGTATTTATAACAATACTAAGAACGTCTTAAACGTTCATGAGAACATTCTTTTCATAGTTCATTTGTGTATTCGCTTGTTTTTTTAGATAATTGTATATATATTAAACATATTTTAAAAGTTGCATTAAACTTATGTAAATGCATTCACCGTCATTGATTCTTTCCTGAGTTAGCCCAACCACTAAGGTCATCCTGTGACAGGCCCCTTGTTCATTAAAATCATTAACGTTGTTATTGTTTTATTTATTTATTTATTTTTGGGGGGTGGGGATGGGTTGGTGTAGCTAAAGTTTAATAAATTGTCTTAATCTTTTCCATTTTTGTTCAAGAATATTCAAGCGCCTTTTTTTTAACTAACTATCTGTTAATTTTTTTAAAAACCTGATTAGATATTTCGGCACAACGTTAATACTAACAATTGCAGATGTTGCTTAGATGGAAGGGCGGACAAATGTTGACCTATGTTTGGTACCAAAGATTTTATCATTCCATTACCAATAGCATGTTGTCTTTTGTTTTTCAATACGTCGAATCATTAATGGACTGTCGCTTGATAAAGAGAAGAGGGTGTAAAGTAAAATGTTCAAAGTTTCCAACAGAGTTATAACTTATAATGATAATCTCTGTGTTATGGATTTATTTCGTTGGTTACGCAATGTACATGTATATGTAACCTTAAACATTTCTATTAGTATCTGTATTTTATATGTAAAATTGGACTTTAGTAATGTATATAATAGTTTTGCTGTACACCACCTGCATATTAAAATTAGAATAAAAGTGTAAAATAAAATGTATTATTGTTCTTATGACTTCCGCAACAGAGCCACAAGTAAAATTAATCGAAAGTATAATGTTAGTGAAATACCTACAACAAAGCCGAAACGGCTACGACAAAAAAAGCAATTAAAACGATCGTTCCAAGGAATGAAATGACCATTAATATAAATGGCGTAGGGTTTGTCCAATATTCAAAAATATTAGGTCCGTAATTGAAACGACCAAAATTGAAATGAATAGGTCCAAAAATTGAAACTACTAGGTCCAAAATTGAATCAAACCTAAAGGAAAATACATGTAAAAAGACAAAAATTAAAACGGGCGTGTCCATTTTGCAAACTGTCTTTACCAAAAGTAAAACGGTCGTAACCAAAAAACAACATCCGTTCCAAAATTTTGATCGTTCGTTCCAAAAATTAAAATGTTCATCAATATAAATAGCGTACGGATTGTCCAAATTCGAATCGACCAGCATATTTATTTTGGAATTTGTCAATGTAATTCTAAAAAACCTTCTAAACAAAACTCAGTGTCCACTTTCTTTTGCAACTGATTATAGTTTCATGCCGGGCATAATCATGTGCTCCAAGCTGGATTTTTTTATTTTGTAAACGTCGCCATTTTCTAACTAATAATTTCCTCTTTTGGCCTTTTTGATATATCGCATAGCAAACTTATTGTATAGTAAACATATATTGTTTTAAATGTTTACAGACACATCCGTGATCATATTTAAGTACAGTTACTTTTTTCTAGAATATGCTGTATTGTTCTGTTTTGTTCCGTAAGGGACTCGTTTTGTTCCCCGTTTGTCCAGAAAGTTGCACGTTAGCCCCGTGTTTATCCGTAGAGATATCTGTATTCGTACTACTTTTTCGTGTTAATTTAAATCCACACATTATAATATTCTCTTTGCTTGTAGCGTTTTGCCTTTCTTTCGGCGGCACTATTTTGTATAGTACGTTCCATTACTGTCCCAGACGTGATCGGCGGCAATTCCATCGATTCCAAGTTTTCCACAGTATATAATCCATTCCATTCTAGAGGTATTAGGTTTGTTGCGCCTACATGCGTTATACTCTTTGACAGCTTTAGCGTAAGCTGTGGTTCCTCAGACACGACTTCAATTGTATAGTTCGATGCCATTGTATCTAATGCAATAAATAACTACGAGAAGTTTTTTTCGTTTTTGTATTTGTGTGCGCATGCGCATAGATACCGCACCAGATTTCGTAGACAGAGTATAGAATAACGGATGCTTCCTCGCGGGAATTCTGGTCATTATCGGGACAGCGGTGCTTTTATCCTATGTACCTGAGAATAGTGAATCACTCCCGCATTCTAAATAAAAAGGGTCGAGAACATAATGTGCATGTTCCGCACTTATCTATTTCGTTCTTATTTCTAAATAATGTCCTTTTTTGTCAGACAGTGCCTTCTTATATACCTAATATGTCCGTTCATTTTGATAAATGGATAATGACCGCGTCAATATCTAAGTAAAGACGATGTTGTCATGATCTAATAATAGAAAATAGTCATTTGCCTATTTACTCACGCGCCAAATAACTCTTTTTCATTGGTCCATCTAAAGAGTATATAAAAGAGAAATCTTTTTTCATTCTCATGTTTCGATATCGAATCGAGCTGTTCACATCGACTTTCTATGGAGAGGCACGTCCTTATTACCAAAAAAGAACTTTGCGGGCGGTCAACCAAGCCAACGGCAATTATAGAAAAAATCGTCCAACTTAACTTAAACAAAACCGATAGCATAGATTATAACGACGGAGGAGTAAAGGATGGCCATGGATTTTACCCTTGTAGCTACAAGTTTGTGGATGATTTCATTCTTCGAGTGCTGGTCGCCGATTACTTGACCAAGAACAATGCTTACGAGGCGATGGAGTGAATGCCATACAGAAATTTGGAAAAGGAACTACCATGTTCAAAGTACTATTACCAAGAGCACAAAATCTCGTGCGCGGATAAGGACTATCAGACTGTCTTGGACTTCCTACGGAAGCGAGAATAAAATCAGCGTGGCTTGTATCTTAAAGACATAGACGTAACAATGAACTACGCGGGTAGTTTCAACAGAGAAGAAGTCGTCAACAGTGTGGTGCATTCGCACGGGTTTCAGTGTCAGGGTACGACAACAGATGCGGGTAGAACACTTCTGGACAACTGCGATAAAGTTGGCGAAAACTGTTAAACCTATATGGAAACAATAGGCAATATGACAACCAGATGAAAAATGTACAATAAAATGGTACAGATGTTGTAATACAAAGACGTTACACGATAGACTGGGTTTCCCAAGACGATGCAAGATTAGCACATGAAAAGACCAGGCCAGTCAAGAGGATTAACTAGAGCGGAAGTAACATTTTATTGCGAACAGTCTATTCCGAGCGACACGATGATGGAAGACACGTTGAAACGTATTTCGTGGTATTTTTATCACAGTTTGGTATACAGACATCCATATTCCTGCATATGGAAGGCCTACTGTAGTGCGACGAAGCACTGTCTCGTGGTCGTGGACAGGTCTCTTTCGATTAGGCGATACTAGTATATTCCTACAAATAAACTGACCAGTAACATTATCGGACAGTATATTAGAAACTGGCAGGAGAGAGAATTGTGGTCACTGGCCAATCTCACACTCAATGGTAACTTACCCATAGACATTATCGAGCTACAACAGAATTGAAAACTGGCACGAAAGAAGTTCTGCTCCAACTGTCTAACGGTAGGTACTTTAAAGTGGGATTTCTTTTAGCCGGAATATTTTTTTTTCATGTCTTTAAAGCCGGGATTTTTATTTCGCCTAGTGCACTGGCCAGATTTTTTGTTTTCGTCAGCTTGAAAGCCAGAATATTATTTTTTTAAGTTTTACTATTCGTAGCATAAGAAGAGCTGTTGTAAATCTACTCAACGTCTGCTGCGTCGACGTTGGTTTTCAGTTGTAGTTACTCAAAAAAATATTCCAATTATTTCAGCAACCACTAGACAGTGAAACTTGAAATATGTCATCAGTACCATCAATGACACTGGTAGACACATGTTCCATAACTCTGTATTAGCATGACCCTTTTCTTACGAGGGTCATTCAATATGTTCTGTCACTAACGCGTTTTACCAATTATGTGCTCGTTGTGAGTGATGAATTTTGGTACCAAATGAAAGAAAGTTTTAATACCATTCTATTGATGGTAAAATGAATGCTGTATCTTTTGTGTGACGAAAGTTATGGAACATTTAATACACATCACTTATACATACTGAGGCATTTACGCCCTGCGTTTTTTCAGGTATGTTAATTGTTACTTTTTCAAATGCCTATTTCTTTTTAAGTACTTGTCGAAACCGTTGAAATTTCTCATACATTACCAGTTATATCTGTGCATTACAAGTTTCAGAATTTAAGCATGGTAGTTGAAAAGGCATTGTCTTAGACATTAACATTTTAAGCTAACGTGTAAAATTAATTTAATGATAAATGGACATTAAATGGAAGGGCAGTCTTCTGAATTAGCATTTTGGATGATCAATATTTTTACTAAACATTGTACAAAATTCTACACTAATGTGTTGAATATGAAATTTAAACACTGAAGGACTAGGATTGGTAAACAAATATGAAAACATATTAATACTATGAGAATAATTACGACATTTAAAAGATATTATATCATGTCCGTAAACAAAATGAAGAAAATCAGTGTTATTTCTGCTAAAATTAAGGGATATGCATTCACTCATATCTGGGTTGCAGCAAAACCTTTCCGAATTCTCGACTCATGAATCACTTTCATGGATTATGGGCGAATAACAACAGATGGCGTACAAGAAAATTTAAAAGCATAGATTTATTCAAATAATGTTTACAACATTTTGTACCAAGGACATTTTCAGAGATGCCAGTATCCAAAAGGTGTGGTAGTGGGAGGTAATTCAGGGGTATAATTAACCGAAATTTTTCATTTTTGTTGTGGAATTTAAGAGAGCGAACCCAGTAGTACTATAAATACAATACTTTATCTCAGTGTAATATCCAGTTCAAAGGATATATGCCTAGTGACAGAACTTTTGACCATTTCGGACAAGAACTAAGGTTTCATTTCCGGTTTTGCGGTTCTCTACTTCCG
The DNA here is from genome assembly GCA_037043455.1 of Cyrtodaria siliqua. Lineage (NCBI taxonomy): Eukaryota > Metazoa > Mollusca > Bivalvia > Adapedonta > Hiatellidae > Cyrtodaria > Cyrtodaria siliqua. The sequence goes on along the minus strand of JAWPHD010006602.1, from coordinate 105,567 downwards.
GTACGGGTATTTAACCTAATCCGTATTCCTCTCGTCAAGACCTTTGTAACGACACCTCACGCGACTACATCGGTCCAGGAATAAGGCAGATAGGCTTAAAACACCTATTTTGTGCTGCGTGGTCTAATGTTTGTCACGTGATTAACTGTAAATGTTTATAACTCCGTAACGGTATACGTCTATATATATTTGGAGTCTACCTCGACGAGAGCTCCTCAATAATTCCGGTTTCGAGGCGCTGTTACGAAGTTGAAAATGTCACTTCCGTTCGCATACTGTTTTCGAAACGTGCGCGTTAAGACCTTTCCGAAAATATGTAGTTGCAATGGTTCGGAATAGAAAGTGGGTGACCTACTTTTCGTGACCTACTTCCGATACGGACCCCGTACCGATAGACTGCTACACAGCCGTCAATTTAAATTGACGACTGTCAGCACTCACTATACGTGATGAAACTAGAAGGCATTCATTGGTCAAACATTATCGGGTGAGACTACATGTGAAACACGTCATACAATTTGTTTACGTCTGTTAATAGAATGTGTATGGAGATTGTGTATGGAGATTGTATAAGCATATTTATTTGACACTGAAGCTGTGATTTTACAACTGATATAGCAAATACTAAGTTTGATTTATTTGTAATTGATTATAAAAAGAAACTGGAACGTAACTCTATTACCCTATTTGAATGACAGAATTGAAACAAGGATTTTTTACTTTTAAAATGAGGGATTGCGGGGTGAGGAGGGGGCGGCGTCGGCGGGAGTAACTCACCAAAGATGTGACAGACAATAACTCAAGTTTAAAAAGAATGAGCTGTTCCAGCCAAAATATTCCTCTGAATTTACACCCCGCACATAGAAAGTCAACAAATATCCCCTGCATTTTTTCTTCAAAAGTTCCGTACAGAAACAAACAAAAGCTACCCTGAAAAGAGCGTTTATTCAAACCCCGAACCCCTAGAAAATCTACAAAATACCCCCAGGATTTTTTAATATAAAAAAATCTCGGAAATAACTCCATGGACCTTTTTCCTTTACCGCTACCCAACACACCTCGAAAATCCTTTCCAGTCGACCTTATTACCTCATTCGCTTACTTAAAAAATCAACTCCCATAGAAAACATTTCTTGACCACACACCAGTCCCCTGGACAATTTCGAAAATACACCATTCTTCATGGACCCCTGCCCACCACCACCCGAGCTGCCACCCCTCCACTCCCCGAACATCACCCTTCATCATATATTTATTCTTTAATGGGTGGTGTTACCTATGAGTGTTTATAATGATGATGTTGACATGATTTAAAATCAAATGTTTGTCACATGAATATAAGACCAGTGTAAATTGGCCCTTGTATTATAACCAATTTAGATTAAAGGGACATTTGCCAATATTTTAGGACTTTATTCTAAAAGCGGATTTTAAAGAAATACTTGATCTAATGTATGTGTATTCTGCAAGTGAATATGTTTTATTGTACAATTTGAATAAAGTTGATTATATTTTAAAAATTGTTATTGCTGGTTTTGCACACGGCTTCCTTTCTTGTTACTTTTTACCCGTAACGGGTGTGAACGGATATTGCGTGAAGAGCCCAATTAGACCATCAATGTTGACACCGGAGTACTGAATTAAGACAGAACCTGGTATAGTATCAACATTGGGGATTACCCTGCAAATTGCTCCTAGGGTATTTCCCTGGGTACTCCCGTTGCTACCCCAATCCCCACCCTCACCTAGGTGGGTGATATAATTTATAAAAGCATACTTGCTTTTGCGTGTACCCGCCCAGTTATTATTTCTATCCCAAACATTTGTCATAGATACGAAAATTCCAAAAAAATCTAAAAGAGCACAAAAAATGAAAGGGGTGGGGTTGGTAGCGTTTTCTTATTAAATATTCCTAAAGTAGACTTTGTCTAATAACGCTCAGAATTACGTTTTGCCTAACTGTTTAGTCTTAAAAAGAATTCTCCCCAAACTCGATAGACTGCGCCATTTAAATTTTGTTTATTTATTTTATTTATTTTTTTTATTATTTTTTTAAACTGGGAGACCATTGCCCCAATACCCTCTAGAAATTACACGTCTATTCTGCCTCTGAAATGTTGATAAATTAGCCTGATATTTTTTGGAATTTTATGAAAACTTAATAAGACAAGACGCTACTTTATACCCATGCCCCCTCGTTTGTATTGGAGTTTGGACTTTTTCTTATTAATTTGTTATTTTATTAATATTTATTTTATTTTTTGCAATGAGTACGCATGCTCTACGCTCCTTTCTTTGACGCAGTTCTTGACGACTGTATCTTTATTGGGCACTTAGCTACTTGAGCAGGCACTATGAAGAGTTTTTTTTAGACATTTGTTGATATTCTCCAGGGCGGGGAGGGGCGCGGGTGGGTAGATCTTAACCCGAGGATTAAGCATAAATGATCTTCTGTTAGGCAGGTATGGGATATTCCAGATTATATCCATACTCAACACCCTCACGCACACAAGCTACCCAGACTCTAAGAAATGTTTTTTAGCCCAGAATACACCACTGGATTGAAACAACAACAAAAATCGAAAAGAAATCAGGTCCTGTCACGTGGAAAATCTACAAAATACCCCATTAATCCTCTAAAAATCCCTTTCTTGCCTCTACAGAATAACCCCTAGGTATTTTTGTTAAATATTCTCCTGAAATCGGTGCTTTACCCCTTCCTAATAAAATCTTCTTTACCCTCATTCTCTTAAAACCACCTCCCAGGAAACAACAACAACTGGAAAATACACTAGTCAACCTGGATAATTTCGAAAATACCATCCCACACCCTACTTAAGAAACAAAACATAACACACCTACATTTTGTTTGCGTTTGCTATACGAGACATACGCAGTTAAACAGTCTAGGGAAAGCCCAACATTCTAGATATGTTTTATAGCACGTAGATCAGACGCTTGGCTATCGCCATATTCACCGTTTCAAAAATCGGCCTGTGACTGTCGCTTGTTTGAGTTTGTAAAACGGGACATGCGCAGTAAAGCAGTCTTCCCGTTCCGCCTCATACGGGTACTTCCGGCTCCTTATATATTAGGGTTAACTGTTACACAGCGTTTAAATATAAAGTATTGTAGAAGTCCGCCATTATGTTTACCTTCTTGTTTTATAGACGTAGCCATTTTCACAGTTGATAGATATCCCGCCACCTTACTTCCTTATGTAAGTGACGCGTCTGCATTATGTAAACAATATTGAGTGAAATTCCAATACATGTATATCTTTTTATATAACGTAGATCATACGCTTGGCCACGATCGTCGTTGGAATGCGCTTTACTTAGCCGTAATTTACGGCAAAGAATTCGGTGTTATGAATGAAACGGTACATGCGCAGTGAAACAATCTATATTAGAGTAACCTCCCAAGTAACCATACTTCATATTAATGTCGAAAACTCGGTACGTTTTCGTATTCGAGCCACCCCCAATTTCCTCATTTTGATGTCGAAGAAACAACATATTGAGCTGTAACGGGCGCTGTTTGCCCACAATTGTATCCAGATGTCGGGGGAACAACAGTTTGACTTGTATCGGGAGCTGTTTGTCTAAAATTGAAACAACTAGGTCCGCGATTAATGGGTCCGAACCTCCGATAAGTTTTAAAAATACGCAGTTAGGTGATCATTTTCTATGTTCCAATCGTATATCGATAATTTACAGTCGAAACAACGTGTCTTCTCAAATTTCCCCGTATACATAAATCCGGTTTTTGCTAAGGCTTGCATCATTTGCTCGGACCAGTTCTAGAATGGATTCATTCGGTCTTCGTAAAACAGCATATCTCCGTATACAAAATGCGATGCTGGAAGTCCACGGTTTTATTAGTTTACCTCATCTGTATTCGTTCAATAAATGTCCGATGATAATTTCGCCAACAACGATGTCACGCATCCACTCTTGAAATTTACAATATTGCTTCTTGCTATGCATATTACATGTAAAAACAAAATGGTCGTAAGGTTCCCTTCGACATAATGACGCTTCTACAAAACTGTTGGTCAGAGTGTTATAAAATGGGTATTGCCTTACAGCCTTGAGTTTATGAAAGATAATGATAAGTTACAGTTTATCTAATTTCGATAAACTTTACGAAGTGTAATAGTAAGGTAACTAACTACGTTTTTACCGGCGGGAAACGACGGGCTATTCTACTTGCTCCGGCGTCATGCAGCGTCTCCGTCGGCGCTGGTTAACCCTATTTTTTATTGGTAATCTTATATCCCAAAAACTGCTTGACACAATGCAGTGAAACTTCATACATATATTTGGGATAAATAGATCACATACTCTGCAACCTGCTTTAGGAAAAGAGTCCGAGATATAAAAGGCGTATATATTCATAAATGTATAGATTATAGACACTGGAGTTGTTAGGTTTTATGTAACCTGACTCTGAGAAGAGTCCGATATAAACCAGGAGTTTAGATGCATACATATATAGATTATAGCTAGATTATAGACACTGGAGTTGTTAGGTTTTATGTAACCTGACTCTGAGAAGAGTCCGATATATAACAGGAGTATAGATTCATAAATGTATAGATTATAGACACTGGAGTTGTTAGGTTTCATGTAATCTGACTCTGAAAAGAGTCCGATATATAATATGAGTATATTGGCATACACTTACAGATTATAGACACTGGAGTTGATGGGTTTTATGTAACCTGACTCTGAGAAGAGTCCGATATATAACAGGAGTATATATTCATAAATGTATAGATTATAGAAACTGGAGTTGTTAGGTTTTATGTAACCTGACCCTGCGAAGAGTCCGATATATAACAGAAGTATAGATACATAAACGTATAGATTATAGATATTGGAATTGTAAGGTTTTATGTAACTTGACTCTGAGAAGAGTCCGATATATAACAGGAGTATAGATGCATACATGTATAGATTATAGACACTGGAGTTGTTAGATTTCATGTAACCGGACTGTGAGAAGAGTCCGATATATAACAGGAGTATAAATGCATAAATATATAGATTGTATACACTGGAGTTGTTAGGTTTTATGTAACCTGACTCTGAGAAGAGTCCGATATATAACAGGAGTATAGATGCATAAATGTATAGATTATAGACACTGGATTTGTTAGGTTTTATGTAACCTGTCTCTGAGAATAGTCCGATATATAACAGGAATATAGATGCATACATGTATAGACTATAGACACTGGAGTTGTTAGGTTTGATGTAACCTGATTTTGAGAAGAGTCCGATATATATCAGGAGTATAGATGCATAAATGTATAGGTTATAGACACTGGAGATGTTAGGTTTTATGTAACCTGACTCTGAGAAGAATCCGATACCAATATATATCAGGAGTATACATATATAAATGTATAGATTATAGACACTGGAGTTGTTAGGTTTTATGTAACCTGTCTCTGAGAAGAGTCCGATATATAACAGGAGTATAGATGCATACATGTATAGATTATAGACACTGGAGTTGTTAGGTTTTATGTAACCTGACTCTGAGAAGAGTCCGATACCGATATATATCAGGAGTATACATATATAAATGTATAGATTATAGACACTGGACATGTTAGGTTGTATATACCCTGACTCTGAGGAGAGTCCTATATATATCAGTAGTATATATAATTGCACAGAGTATAGAGACTGGAGATGGGGCTAGAGGACGTGAGAGGTAGATAGCATATTTCACTACCGCTCATGAACAGTCTCAATCAAACCGAGACTGCAATATTTCGTATGTGTCTTGCTCGGCCGTTTCCAAAGGTGCATTACCATACTCTTTTATATAACCTGACTCTGAGAAGAGACCGATATATATCAGGAGTATAAATATATAACTGCATAGTTTATTGACACTGGAGACCTCACCGCTGCAGGTTCGAATCCCACTTGTAGCTCGACTTGTACGTGAGAAAGTGTCGATTCCTACGGATGGCATGATATTTACAGTACTAAAATGTGCTGAAAATGATGTAAAACACCATTCAACCAATTAACCGGTTATTCATTATCACGTGTGTTTTCGTAGGTACGGTCGCTATAGGTTTTTAACAGGAGTAAGTTTCAAATATATGTGTTACTAAAGACCTTGCTTTCAGTCTAAGTCAACTGGTATACACATACAGACATGTTAATGCGACGTATATATGCCTGTTGACTTAATGATGTATATACCTATTGATACGGAAAAGCGCGTGCGTGATATATTTCTATAGATATATATTTATTAAAACGTATTTCTTTTTACATCTATAACGAAACAAGTTTTTGCAACTTATATTAATCACTCTCAATGGCTTCCTGGGTAGGATCGGAACTAAACAATGTGGATTAATTATCTTGCTCAAAGATAATTAACATGACCTCTCGATCTGAATTCCGACGATCTACCACTAAACCACGTACGCCTTATATTTATTCATACACGAGAGCGCGTGCGTGTGTGTGAACATTCGTTTTTTGTTTTTTGGAATGGGTTGCGGTTGCGAGAGCGGGAATTTGTAGGTAGGAGCTGTTCCGTTAGCTCGAACCCGTCCTGTATATATTTATCATAAATGTTCTTTCTACTGCAATAGTCTTATCTTATTTAAATTTAGTTGTAGAACTCTTGCTGTAATAATCAATCTGTTATATATGCCACATGTATATGTGTATATAAGTATCATTATAATTTTAAGACGTAAACATAAATATTGTTGTAATATATCAAAAATGTTTATTAAATTAATTCAGTATGAGACATAACAGATATTAGTCTTGAATTAATCAAAGCAATCTCCGTTTGAAAATATGCTTTCCGCCAGCTTCTACGCCCATCTTACTGTATGTGGTATAATTATCATTTAAAGAAGTACAACACGTTTTTGAAAGTAATATCTACTCGAAAACGATAACACTATTGATTATATATCAAAAATAAAAGGTACACTTATAAGTCTATAATTATCAAGAGGCCCGAGGGGTCTGCATCGCCCTACTGGCTATATGGAGTCTGTGGGTTTTGTGTGTGTGTGGTGGTGGGGGATATTCGTTGTTGTGGCATTTATATTTAGGATAAAACCCTTTGCATTGCAGTGAGCTAAATGGCAGTCGATCATATAAATTTCTGCAAGTTCCCCAAGTTGTACCCATGTAGAGGGTCCCCTTTACGCTAGAGGACAAAACCCGTTTGATAAATGCATTCACAATTAGACAATATATTTTGTGTGTGTTATTTTACCCGATTGTCTTTGTGTTTGTGTATTAAAACCTTTAAAGGGCCATAATTCCGCAAAAAATCATTCAACTGGAACATGACAACGATATGCGCGACCAAGTTTCGTTGACAGCCGACCAGAGGTTGAGGAGAACTAATCCGGACAAAAATTGTATATTTAAACCCTTAAAGAGTCACAACTCCAACAAAAAGCATTCAACCGGAAAATGACAACAATGTGAGCAATTAAGCTTGGTACTGATCATTCTTGTCATGTTTCATTGAAATCAAGCCAGGAATTCAAGAAAACTAGTCCGGATAAAGTTTGTGTACAATGGGCGATAACTCTGTCAACAATTATTCAATAGGAACACGGCAATGGTACGTTCAACTAGGCTTGATACTGATCATCCCTGCAAACTTTCGTTGAAATCCGGCCGGACCTTTAAAGGGCCATAACTCTGCAAAAATCATTGAATGAGAACACGGTGATAACATGCGCAGCTAGGCTTGGTACTCATCATCCCAAGTTTTCATTAATATTAGGAATCTAGTAAAGTTTGGTAAAGATCAGACGAAAAAGGAAGGCCTAATCTTCTTAACGAGGCAAAATAAAGCATTTTTAACTATTTCAAGGGCCATAACTCTAGTGTTTTTGGTACGATCTAGCTGGTTATCGAACTTGTCCGAGCTTTCATTGATATTAACTATCTGGTAAAGTTTAGTAAATATCGGATGAAAAAGGAAGGCATGATCTTCTTAACGCGGCAAATACAGCATTTTTAACTAAATCAAGGGCCATAACTCTGGTGTTTTTGGTGCGATCTAGCTGGTTATCGAACTTGCCTGAGCTTTCATTGATATTAACAGTCTGTAAAGTTTGGTAAAGCTCGAATTAAAAATGAAGGCCCTATCAAAATTATAGCATATTTAAAAAAATCAAGGGCCATAACTCCGGTGTAAATAGTCCGATCTGGCTGGTTCAAGAATTCGTCAGAGATCTTATAGATATATAACGACTGTATAAGTTTGGTAAAGATCGGCTCAAAAATGGAGGTGCTAGAGTGCCCACAAGTCAAAAGTTAACAGACAGACAGGCAGGCTAGCAGGCAGGCAGGCAGGCGGCAGGCAGGCAGGCAGGCAGGCAGACAGACAGACAGACAGACAGACAGACAGACAGACAGACACAGACAGACAGACAGACAGACAGACAGACAGACAGACAGACAGACAGACAGACAGACAGACAGACAGACAGACAGACAGACAGACAGACAGCAGACAGACAGACAGACAGACAGACAAACAGACAGACAGGCATACAGACAGACAAACAGACGGACAACACATCCTCCCATAAGCTTTACTGGCCGAAACAAAGTCTGTTGCGGTAAGTCTTCTTGATCCACTCCACTGTATGCGGTATACTTATTGTTTAAAGACGTTATGATTGTTTTTTTTGTTAAAGAAATATCTGCTCAATAAGGATTACAATATTAATTAAGACTGACCAGAGGTGTAGTAAACTTAAATCACTGGACTGACAAATAAAATATATATGTGCGCATTAGTCTTAAAATAATCACAACAAACTCCGTTTCGGTAATTCGTATCTCCGTTTCGGTCCGTTTCGGTAAATCAACTCCGTTCCGGTAATTCGTGTACCGTTAGCGCCTCCCATCAATTAGGTTCCGTCCCTGACTTTGAGAGGAGTCCGATTATTACACCATGAGGGGAGTCAACGAATGATTTCGTATGTTTATAGTTATTGTGTCGGCGTAAGGATGAACTAATACAAAGATTTGAATTAATTTAAACCATTGGATAGCGTACACCTTTTACATATACTCGTATAAATATATATTTTAGTGTTTTTTTAATTATATAACAGTACGTACCTTTAACATTGAATGAAATTAAATAAAACTGTTCCATAAATCACTGAAATCCTCCTAATGCCGTTAACTAGTTGGTAAACTATTTGCAATATAAGTTGTATAGATTGTATAGTTGTATAGATTAACATACATACGTTCTTCGTCTTCCGGGTTTAAATATAGCCAGTATAATTATTATCAACTCTGATCAATTTAAAATCTATTTATACACGCAAAGAGTGTTGACAGTATGCTGGTAAACAAACTACGGTGTTATGATGGCCTGTTAAATAAGTGGGATAATAAGCAGATTATGATAACAAAACAGATCAGTACAATATTGAATTCGGAATGAATTCCTAAACAATTTACATTATTCAACTTATGAAGTGCTGTATTTGCCATGTATTATATTTAAAGTTCCCCGTTCATGTTTTGTTTCATAAATGTGTTTATGTTCATTTAAATCGAAATCAAGACACAACGATAGATATTTACAATTCACACATTGCAATATCTGTCCAAAGCGATAATACGATTTTATTTGATGACGTAGAACATTTTGAACGGGTAAATTAATCTACAGGTAAATGTATTTATCAATTAGATGGCAATAGTTGTGCAGCTTTACAATTCAGAGTTATCTCATTTTCCCCTGCTGTGGTGAAAGTAGTATCTACGTCACTTGTAAATAATACTTATTTTTGCATTCAACTTAGTAGCTGTTTTAAATATATGTTTACCTCCGAGACTGTTAAGAAAGGTTCCTATAATGTTTAAGAGTTAAATGTGTTAATTGATGATACTACAAAAAGGGTGAAGATTCACCTTTAAGTAGCATGTAGAAATTTACTATCACTATTCATATGAACAGCTGATTATTTAAAAAGTCACCAACAAGTACAATGTACCTTTAATAGAACTACAAAAAGGGTGACGATTCACCTTTAAGTAGTATGTAGACATTTACAGCCTTCCTTCCCAAATTACTAAGGAGGATCAATATTTAAAACATGAATGATGAATGCTGTTTATATTATTCTTTATATTATTTTTCTTGTTTTATATCTAGTTATATACAAAAAAACATTTAAGTGGGAATTAACGTTATGCTAATGACACGACGTCGAAAGAGACATCGTTTTTTCGAAGGGGTTTGGGATCAATAAAACAAATATACTGAACAAGAAAAGGTATAACACAGATGTTATACCATGGGAAGTACTGACTACAGGTAGATGGCGTGCAAGTAGTTGATCTGCAGGAAGGGCCTAATGGAAACCCTGTGAATAACATCTATGATTGACAATTATGTTACATAATAATTGTATTAAAATAATCATAGTTTAATATTTTTCTTTTGGTTTTGTCTGATTTGAAATTTTATGGAAATATGTTTTGACACTAGTATAATCATCATTATAGCATGTATGCATTTTAAAGTTGTGGTTATCCCAGAAAAAAGTTTGTACAGATCAGTAAGTGTGCCAGAATCTTCGCCAGGACTCGAATCTGGCTCTCTTTTTTCGAAAGAAAAGCATGCTTCCTTACACTAAAGAGCTGTTCCCAACAGCACAGAGCGTACAAACAAAATAATCAGCCAAATTAAATTTAGATTAAACATAATTTGCTTAAACCAAAATTTAAACTGCTAGGCTCGCATTAACCAATCGCCAAATCGCCAAAGGCGAAGAGTAACCCAAACTGGCGAATAAGAAATACATAGCAAATTCGTCAGACATCGGCGGTCTGGCGAATCCAAATTTCCGAACGACTTTGTCTAAAAATATCGGAAAATCCCAAATTCAAAAACACACAATCTTTAACTGTTTATAACTCAATATCTCGCTTGGTGTTATAAGCTAATTAGCGACAATCAATTTGGACCGATGACTAATTATCGCCGTGTTTATTGAAAACCACTTTTCCGTGAATAACATCAATGATTGACAATTATGCTACATAATAATCGTATTAAAAGAATTATAGTTTAATATTTTTCTTTTGGTTTTGTCTGATTTGAAATATTATGGAAAGATGTTTTGACACTAGTATAATTGTGTAATGGACAATATTATCATGTATGTATTTTAAAGTTGTGGTTATCCCAGAACAAAGTTTGTACAGATCAGTAAGTGGGCCAGGATCCCCGCCAGGACTCGAACCTGTATCTCTTTTCTCGAATGAAAAGCATGCTTCCTTACACTACAGAGATGTTCCCAATAGCACAGAGCGTACAAAAAAAAAAAATCAGCCAAGCTAAATTTGATTAAACATAATTAACTTCAAATAAACCACAACTTAAACTGCTAGGCTCGCATTAACCAATCGCCAAATCGCCATAGGCGAAGAGTAACACAAACTGGCGAATAAGAAATACATATCAAATTCGTCAGACATCGGCGGTCTGGCGAATCCAAATTTCCGATCGACTTTGTCTAAAAATCTCTGAAAATCCCAAATTCGAAAACACACAGTCTTTAACTATTTATAAGCCAATATCCCGCTGGGATTAGCGACAATCAATTTGGACAGATAACTAATTATGGCCGTGTTTATTGAAAACCACTTTTCCGCCTCTCGATGTCATTCAACTAGTTTGTGACCCCGCGCTCAATATTATCCATATATTTAATTGCGTTATCGAGCCGCGTAAAACATAAAATAACTTGGCGTCCTCTAGTGGCCAAAATAGCTGATCAAAACATAATGTTTGGCAATGTTTGTTTAAGAATTAATAAGCAGGAGATGCTCTGTTTAAAGGCCGTCGGTCTTTTTGAACTTTACGATCACTGGTAAGTGTTAAATGCCCACTAATTAGTTGTACACATAGTAGCGTAACTTGAACTGGAACAAAGGCAAGTGTGAACGTGTTTGATCAGCTGTTTGTAAATTGGGAATCAACATGAACATTAAACACCTTTTGTATTATACAAACGGTGGGATTTCTCAAAATATTGGTACAAGTTTAAAATGAAGTGGCTTTTATTATTTTATTACTTATTCTTTGCATGATAATCGTGGTGTACATGTTTGTAGCATTTCTGAATTTGTCTCACAATGCAACGCGATTTTTCTAGCTTCTTTGGAACCCCTGTTAGATGAACTTGTTTTATGTGCCTCAGCTTAGCCTTCCATTTTTGTCTCTATTATATATTGTTATTTTATTTCTATGAATGTTAGCATATTGAAATGCATTTAATAAAAAAAAAATGGTCTAAAAGATGGTGACAAGAGATTCTGTCTTTTTATATTTCTTAACTATATGCATGCATTCATTCTGTCCTTTTTAAAATGTCAGTCTTGACATTTTTAAAAATTAAATTACATTATCTTGAATACAATTTTTAAAAAGTTTTGAATATTATACAACTCAAGTTTTAATTATAAGCACTAAAGCAGAATGCAGCATGCATGTATGATATGGAAATATTGATACCCTATTGTTAAAAAGCATACTCTTTTTAACTTACAATTGATGTGTACGCAAACGCGAGGTTTTAGCGCCGTTAAATTAAAGTTCCTAAATATATCGGCAAAAGTCTGGCTAAAGACATGCTAATCTGGCTAAAGGAATTTTTAGGGCGTTAGTCAGATTTGGCTAAAGAGTTTAAAATCCTAGCGCTAGCCTAGAACTGTATATTACATAATTATAACCATCCATTCTGGGTACTGATCTTAACTCTTATAGCATGGCCTTTGAATTGACCGGATGAAGCTGCAGGTTATGCTTATGAATTAATTGCAACATTTCATTAAAATGAAACCCAGTGAAAACATGCAAATTCAGCAAATAACAAGTCTTCTATAGGTGTAACCACCTATTACACCACCTATCTGAAAACTGCACAATGGATACTTTCATAAGACAGCCCTCAAGGGAAAGTGAAGTTATTGCGAAAAAAATATAATTTATTTTAGTAACAGGAACCTTGAAGTTTGACCATACGACCGGAATAACAATTCAGTGCTTCCTTTCAATGGGCTGCATATTTTTATGAAGTTGTGTAAAACTCATTTAAACCATACTGTAATTGTTTTGTAGCATGTCCATTTCAGCTCCCTGCCAAACTCTGACTTCAAATAACTGGTGGTTGTAGTACACCATTCATTCTGACAGGTGTGACTTTCAATTAATGATTTACACCTGTGCTATTACAAAAGGAAATTTTCAGTGACCATGCTACAAATGTATTGAGCGGAAACTATTTTTTATTTATAGTAAAAAATTACCTTGAGGCTTGACCTTTTGAAAGAACACCCTGAATAACAGTCCTGAGCTTCCTTTCCACAAGCCACACTTCAATTTCACATGTACACTGGCAGTGATCTTGCTCTAAAATCAAATTACCTAAATAACAATCCAAGATTCATTTAAATGAAGTTTCGTTAAGATTCCTTTAGGGTACTGTAGGTGAATTTATTCAGCAGAAACAAAATTATATTTGTAGTAAGAGTGACCGTAACTGTTGGAAAAATGACCTGAGTAACAATCTCATGTTTAATTCCCTTGAGGTGAATTCTTTTGTTATTTAAATCCGTAACGGGAAACTAAAGTTATTGAGTGGAAACCAATTTCCAATAGCAGCAATGACCTTGATTGAAAATCAAACTACCTATATAACAATCCCGGGATTCCTTTCCATGAGACGCACTTTGTGTTGAAGTTTTAGTAAAAGTCCTAGGATAGGATCATTGTCAATAAGACCTCAGGAGCAACATTCCAGTGAAGTTTCATGAAAATCCTTCAAGTAGTTTCAGAGGAGTAGTCGAAACACATTGTTATTATAAAACTCCTATGTAAACACAGATGGCTACTGGCGGCCATGTTTAATGTTGAACGAAAATAATTTTTGACAAGGACCAACATCATGTCATGCTGATAATTTTAGAAAAAGTCCCATATCAATATCACTTGTAGTTTTCAAGAAGTAGTCGCTACAAACCTGTTTTTAAAAAAATCTATTTTTAGCTGTGGTGGCCATCTTGAATTTTCGGCAGATCTGAATTTTGGCTAGGATCAACTAGACATCAAGTGCAACATTCGTGTCAAGTTTCATGAAAATCCGTCTAGTTGTTTCAGAGGAGTAGTCGCCACAACTTTTTCCTATATAACACTATGTTAACAAAGATGGCGGCTGGCAGCCATGTTTGACATCCAATCAAAATGAACTTTGGTTAGGACTAACTACTTGTCGTGCCAGTCATTTTGGTAAAGGTTCAAATCAATATCTGTTATGGTTTTTGAGATGTAGTCGCCACAAAATCACATTGTTATAATCTATTTTTAGCCTTTGCAGCCATCACGAATTTCCAGCCGACCTGAATTCTTTCTAGGATCAACTAGACATCAAGAGCAACATTCCTGTGAAGTTTAATGAAAATCATTCAAGTAGTTTCTGAGGAGTAGTCGCCACAAGTGTTTCCTATATAACTCTATGTAAACAAAGATGGCCACTGGTGGCCATGTTTGACATCCAATCAAAATAAACTTTGGTTAGGACTACTAGTAACTACATGTCGTACCAGTCATGTTGGTAAAGGTTCCAAATCAATATCTCTTATGGATTTTCAGAAGTAGTCTCCACAAAATGGCATTTTTAAAATCAATTTTTAGCAGTAATTTCAGAGGAGTAATCGATACAAGTCTTTACTATATAACTATATATGTAAACAAAGATGGTCACTAGCAATGTTTAAAATCAAATCAAAACGATTTTCGATACGAACCATATTCATGCTGATCATTTTATAAAAAGTCACATACCAATATCACTTATAGTTTTCAAAAATTAGTCGCTACTAACTTATTTTTTAATATTGCAAGTGAATTTTTGCTATGATCAACTTGACATCCTGGGCAACATTCCTGTAAAATTTCATGAAAATCCACCCAGTAGTTTCAGAGGAGTAGTCGAGATTACTGGGTTGTTACAATGCAGCTCACGTCAGACCCAGACTTAATAATTTATGAAAGTGTCTCTTTCATAATTTAAAGTTCGACAAGTTGAACCTGTTCATACATGTTTCAACCGGGTCCTAGAGGGCGCCATATACTCATTTGCACGTGCAAAGCGAGTATACGCTGACGTTTACTGAGCAGATAAGCTTTTCTATCATTCAAATCCGACAGGCAAACAGTAAAGTCGCTTTTAACACCCACCCATCCATCTACGTCATTAAGAACTTTAATATAAAGTTACAATAATCGTAGTATTACAATAGACAATGATTAACGACACCGACGGGTTAAATATGGCTAAAGTAAAGCGGAAAAATATATTTCAAGTAAAACCATATTATTATGTATCATGATGAATTATGTAATAACAGTGCGATATAGTAAAGTCAGACATTAATCAAAGAATTGTTATTAACAATTGTTATTTTTAGTTCTTTTGTAGTACCGTTCTAAGAAGGGTGGACATAGACTGTGATGAGTTCCGGACAATAAACATCGAAAACAAGAGCTACAGTGTTTAAACGCGCAGTGTTTCAACTTCTAGCTCTTAGTGAGAGCTTTATAGCTCTGTGTTCAATTCATATGTTATAAGGTACATTGGACAGGATCTCCAATATTCAAGGAGCAGGAACCGGAATCATCGCCATTGACTTATGTTGTTAATAAATTGAATAAATGTTTGCCTGTGCGAATTAACTATTTCTATTGTTTGTTATTCTTTTAGAATGTAACATTTATTGGTATCTGAGGTTTTTAAAATAATTTTGGAGAATAGATCATAAATGTTTTATGTTTGTTTGAATAGAGAGAATTAAAACATAATATTATTTCATTTCGAGTGAGTAAAATCGCGTATTTGTGCGGAGTTTGATGACAAACTGCTTGGAGCGGAAATCAGCTACGTGAAAAATGAATGGCATACTTAAGCCAAGATATTTTGCATAGAAACTCACAATTTGGCCAGGTCGAAATAACACAGGTAATGAGTGCATCTATTTCTCCTTTTAGGTCATTTTTGTCCATAATTCTTCAGTAAGTTTAGTGAGAAATGTTACACTTTCTATTTTTGGATGTTGGTAACTCATACGTGTAAATACAATAGGTATTTCCTAGATATTTTCTTGCCCCAAAATAAAATTTATACGATGGTTCTTATTATTGACTTTACAGTAATGGATCAATTCCATTCGAGGGAAAATGTTGCATATTATATTGAATATAATTCTAATTAATGTTTTTTTTAGATTTTGAACTGCGTTTTACGGCGCACCAACACATACAAGGTTATAAAGCCCCGAACAGGTTCATTCTCTATAATTTTATACATCAAAATAAAATATGGGAAATAGGCCTAGAACAGTACATGTGTAACCTGAGAACTTGATGCAAATTTTATAGTACACATTTCATTAACAATGAAGCAACGTTTCCATATGCGGTGTCATGACGAAGACTATGAACTTGCATGATGAAAAATGCCAAAATGAACATGACATTGGGGTTGGAGGGACCCCTATGGCTTAAGGACAATTTGCAGTGGTTGTATTCTACCCCAGCAACCACACAGGGTAATAATTATTTGTAATCAGTTACTTTACTAGTCAGTATTTTTATATCAATGAAATAATAAAAAAAACATGTAAAGAAAGCTGATGTGAGTGCCGCCTTGTAAAATGCATCAGGCAAAGAGAATGAAGGCTTCGATTATGGATTTTAATGTTTTATAATGTTGAAAACGGACAATGAAAACAAACAAATACTTGTGATGTACTGCATGAAACGTATGAAAATCAAATATGGATCTGTTTCACAATTTACTAGAACATGTAAACGCAAGAGATAGCAAGTCTGTACACCTTTTTAAAAGAACGTACATTTTAAATCAGTTGTTTTAATTAACGGCTGTGTGCATCGGGTGATTTAATGCGAAAGTGATTGTAACATTATACAATAGTGCTGGACACAAAGTCTATATTATCAATGTTATGATTGGAAATAAACCCACTGCAGCTTTAATTCAATAAAGGTCATTGATCACTTTTTGTTTACATTTTGACTGATGAATAATGAATTTTCAAACATTTCGCAACACTCGTAATTGCCTTTGAGTCGGACTGTAAAAGGTAACTTATGAAATCAATTGATGCAAAACCAGAAGGCTGTTCCACAGAAGACATGGGCCGCTTGCCGGATGCTTATTTCAGCCTGTACATTCTATTTAACTATACAATGGGGCATAACTCTGCCAAAATGAAATTCAGTCATAGGTCATGTTTAACACATGTCTTGAGGTAAAATAAAGATATGTGTGAAGTTATATGAACATAGACCAAACACTTTTCAAGTTATTATGGCCAAGGTTAGGTTGCAGGGTAAAGTGTGACGGACGATGGCGACGACGATGGACAAAGTGATCCCTAAGTGTCTGCCATGCTACTTAGGCAATACAAAAATGATTACGATAAACAATTATTAATAAGGTCACTAGTTTCAAGTACAAAAGAAATTTAACCGTAAAGTAATGACAAATTTAGGGACAAGTCTGATTCAGGGGTGTATTTCGGATTTAGGGATGATGGAATGATGGAATTTATGTAAACAATAGCGCATTTTTTCTGATATTATTGATAAAACCTTTCATTCAGACCTGCAGATAAACACAGTTACAGTTCAGTATGGCCATGTCGATGTTGGCATATGAAGATATTGAAAGTATGGTGCAAAAATATCTATAAATGTTGTATGAGAAGTCATTTGTCTGTGCGAGCTTCAGTGATCGTTATATTTTAGTATGGTAATGTAGTCATGATGAGTATATATTGTACATCTCATGAACAAAGATGAGGAAATTGGAAATATGTAGCCAACGTTGATACCATAAAAAATAAGTAATATTTAACCCATATCATCACCTTCAGTGTGAGCTAGACCTCTATATTTTAGTATGGTTATGGTGATGTTGTCATGATGAGTGTCTTGGAAGTTGGCTCAAGAATTGAGAGAGTTATAGCGAACGGTATTTGCCCGTGAAGAAGAAAAGTCAGTATTCAACCCGTTTGATGCCCTTCAGTGTGTCCGTGACCTGTATATTTTAGTAAGGTCATGTCAATGTTGTCATGATGAGTATCATCAGTATGTATTGAAAATTTGATAAAGGGCCATGAAGAAATGCAAAAGTTTTAGCCAGCCTGAAGTTTACCAGACGAACTGCCGGATGAAAAAGTGGTCCACATGTATAGCGTTTTCAGCATGAACGTGACAGACTCATAGCTTTATAAATTGAGCAAACATACCAACAGCAAGGCAATTTCGTCCTGTTGCTGTTATTACTTATGGGTCAAAAAGGCAAAACAACGGCAACACAATACAAAACGTATATATATATATAAGCATCAAAACCAAATTTCTTCAAACATACCGAACCTAGATGGCCGAAATGACACTGCACATACACACGACGCTGAAGACAACCACTTCTTGTCAAAAACAATTTTGACCAGCCTTGACCACTGGCACCAGACTGACGAGAGTCATGAACACATATCAGTCTGTTATAACACTTTATTACTATCAATTTCATGAATATCTATAAGAAAATCAACAAAATAAAACGATTTCTGAAATTGTCTCCAACCCATTATATCATTCACATGCTGTTTAACGGGTAGCAGGGTGACCAACTTTCAATGCTCGTATATTTAACCACGGTCAATGCTCTGGGCAAACACTGTCGACGTTCAATAATGCTACAAAGGGTATTTAAGCTTACCTGTTCATAAAGTTCAGAGACTACACTGTCAAGATAAAATTCGTGATTTTTCGCTTTTTCCCTGTAACAAGAAATCTGCCTCACTCAAAACATTTGGTTGTTGTTGTAACTGTTACACGCAGCGATCTGATTGGATGATTTTTATTCTATTCTATTTAATACATGTAGGATATTTCAATTCAAATATTCTTATAGATATTCATCAAATGAATAGTTAATAGTGTAAGACTGATATGTTTTCATGACTCTGGTGCCAGTGCACACAACATTCTGAATTTTGAAGTTCATCGCGACTGACCACAGGGAGTCGAGTTATATTCTAATAGGAAATTAAATTCTCTAAATTATACTAAAATGTTGCAGTTGTTTAGCAATTAAAAGATAAATGGCTTTAACGTCGTTAACATTCCATTGTAAAAAAGCAGCGAAGAAATAGGAAATTCTAAAAATAATAGTTCATAATTTCATTTAAATGATATAATGTATCTATCATATAAAAGGTCTCGTCAAGACGAACAGTGTGGTATAAACAATAATTGCATGTTACTAAGATAACACTATGTGATACTAAAAACGTTGACAATTCAAATTTACAAATATAATTATATAGTTCATATACGTACCCTTAAATTTTCGAATTTGTCAATTCCCACTTAAATGTTTGTTTTTGTATATAACTAACTATGCATGGATATAAAACAGGAAAAATAATATAAAGAATAATATAAATATCATTCATCATTCATATTTTAAATATTTATCCTCCTTAGTAATTTGGGAAAGAAGGCTGTAAATTTCTTCATGCTACTTGTAGCATGGTCGGTGACATTTCCTTTGATAAATGCAGAGCATTAAATCGTTTAATTTAGGGTAACTAAAAGGGCTTGGCTACACCGTACTACAACTACGAGATATTGGAATTTAGAGTAGGTCACTATGACGTCACTGTGTTACTAAGTACACATTGCTACGCCCATCTCGGTGTTTAAATAAGCCAAATCGCTGAGACCAGACTCTATCTATTACTTAAAGGTGAATCGTCACCCTTTTTGTAGTTCTATCAAAGGTACATTGTACTTGTTGGTGATTTTTTAAATAATCAGATGTTCATATGAATAGTGATAGTAACCTGCTAGACGGACTGTACATGTTATTCAACATAAATTGTTGCATGTTTTAGCCAACATTCGATTTAAATTGCAGAGGTTGTTCCTACTGTCAGCTTCGCACGAAGGGAAGCCCTATACACTATAGTAGACATATCCTATTAAGCTTCTCGATACGAAGCCCTACGTATCTTCAAACAATTTCATATTTTACAGCATTATGATAAATACGAGTACATGAAGTTTGGTAACATGGCGAAATCGTGTTGCAAAACCCAAAACAATGCCGAGATCAGAGAGTTGTATACCAATCTGTTTGTCCCTCGTGAAGACATATTTTTCCTTATTTTTATATGTTAAAAAAACTAACCCGTCAAATAATGGCAATATTACACTAAAAAAACGTTTATCAAAACGCTATCCAGGTTTTCAGGTCATGTAATATGTAGATATGTGCCAATTAAAAGTATAGGTTTATACACGGGTTCTTACAATAATTGTGATTGACTATGCGTAAAATGAAGTATGACTTGATAACTATTAATTCTACACTCCAATTTCGGGGTTTCGCATGGCTGGTTAAAACCATTTATATTGTGTCTATAGAGTTTGGATTAAAACAATGTGTAAGCTGTATGTACAGTATAGTATTAAGCGTCAGTTTGCCTCAATACGGGTAGTATATAACAATAAAATAAAATACTTTGGATGCATGGTTATTATATTTATTGGCTGACCACCATGACAACTATTTAATATACACCGATGTTAGTAGGTTCATCTGTTGTAAAATATGTCTGTTGATGGCGGGGTACGAAATTCAAGTCTCTATCATCAGATACACGCTAGCTGAATCCGAGCGCAATCGATTGCCAACAATAAATGTTCGTAAAAATGTTTGACTGAAAGTAGTTTAAATACTGCTATATACTTCGCAAAGGTGTTGGCGTGGCCTATTGGATAGCACGGTGGATTTAAAATCCCAATTTTAGAGAAATATATTGGAGAGTGTGATTGGGGATGATCCTCCTATATCTGTTTTTAGTGACAGTGTTTACCAGTTGTTTTAGACAGAAATGTTATCTACACAGTTAAGATTTTCTACTTGCAACCCAATTAGTATACTAAAATCATCTTTAATAAGTGCAAAAACAGTTAAACTTTAAACAGCATTCTCAAAATAATCTGACATACATGGTAGGAAAAAACAACCTGTCAGTCTGAAAAATCTAAGGTCGGTTTCGGGCAAACTAAGATATTTTTAAATAGTGTGGCCTTATGTAATGGCTGATCAACACATTATACTATGTTATTTAGAGCCGCCCTTGAGAGAGGGGAAACATACATAGGAATCTTGAAACCAGCCTACTCTTACTCTTAATGAATATCTGTGTATGGTTCTTTAACGTGTGCAGAGAATAAATAGACAGGGATACACAGCACCTCGGGTTTTTTGTCCCCATTCGATGGGCACTTACCAGAGAACATTAGATACGTGTTTTGTTGTTGTTTTTCGTGTGTCAGTGGTGGTGGAGGAGGATCATCCCCGATCACACTCTCCAATATATTTCTCTAAAATGGGTGAGGGTTGGGTGGGGTGTAAAGGCAACATCCAAGTTTTGACCTTGGTTGACTTAGAGGGCATGCCCACTTGATAATCTTTGTTTCTGGGGCATTTTCAGAATATGTTATTCGTAAACTCCTATGATAAACAAAGTAGATATAAAAATTGACGACGGACGAGGCAAATGGAAAGTGTCTTGCCCTTAAACACACCAAAAACACAGTGTCGCCGGTGAGGTTTGGATTCGAGTCCTCCAGATTTCAAATACACCGTGCTATCCACTAGGCCACGCCATCCCCTTTGCAAAGTATATAGCAGTAATTAAAATACTTTCAGTCAAATATTGTTTAAGAACCTTGAGTGCAGCAATCGCTTGCGCTCGCAAACAGCTTGTGGGTATCTGGATGATAGAGATTTAAAGTTCCTACCCCGCTATCAACAGACATTTTACAACAGATGTTTACGTTATATGCATACGTACATGTTAATTACATGACGTCGACAGAGACGTAATTTATTCGAAGGAGTTGGGATCAATAACACAAGTATACTGGAAAATATATTCCGATGACAAGCAAATTTTATTTTATATTCCGATAGGAAATTAAATTCTCTAAATCATACTACAATTTTGCAGTTTTTTATGAAACCATTTACAGATAAACGGAGAATATTTGTTGTTTTGGAGTGAATAGAAGGTTTTATTTCATCGAGAAATGAGAAAACTTTATATTTTCACAAATGCGAAGCATGAAATAAAATCTGTTATTCACGACAAAACAACAAATTTTCTTTTTATTTTATGATGTTACAAACGATTTTAGGGAAACTACGTTAGAACAACAAGTGAGGCTATTTCAATAACTAAGCCGTTTTACACATTTTATTGCCCTACTACAAAGAATAGTCCAAAGATATTTTATTGAAAGAGAACAATTTTTTAAATATATTTGGTATTTATATTGGTAGTCATTTCCTTTAACTTTTAAAATCCATTTCAAATCATTGTTTGAATAGAATGTACAATTTGCAGTGTTTTTCTCTTGGCATGTTTACATTTGAGTAGAAACCGTTGTACTGTGCATTTGTGATGGTTGTACATTTAAAAGTAGTTCCCGCAGTGAAAAAATAAAACTCGATATTTCACACGTATGAAATACCGCTTTTATTTCATTGCAAAAATGCACTATTCCACTGCTTATCATAAAATAAATGGCTTTTACGTCGTTTTTCTTAAAATTCCACGGTAAAAAAGCGGAGAACGAAAAAGGAAATTCTCGAATTAATAGTTTATAGCTTAATTTAAATGAAATAAATTATATATCAGATGAAAGGTCTCATCAAGATGAACAGTGTGATATAAAACATAATTGCATGTGACTAATATAACACTCTGTGATGCTATAAACGTTGACAACTGAGTGCAACGCGACTTTTATGAAAAATGTCAAACATAGACATATGTGAGAAGTTATTAATAAAAACCTGTTAACATGACGACAAAACAAAATTTATAATCAAATCGCAAATATCTTTAAATTTACAAGTATATATAGTTCATATTCGTACCCTTAAATTTTCGAATAGGTCAATTTCCCTTAACATAGTATTAAGCATTCTATTTACTACCAGGTTTCCAATGCCTTGAATATTGAGTGAATTAGAACATTATACAAAAATAAAAAGTATAAATATGAATAAAAATATGCGTATCGAGAATTTGTCTGAATGGGGTTTCCATGAAGGTACAAACATGACACTGCAAACAGATATAGATGATGTACAGAAACAAGACACTGTTGAAGAAAAAAACAGTACAGTTACCTACAAGAGGAAAGCATAGTGGCGAACAATAATAGTCCAACCATTAAAATCCAGTTCGTTAGCCTTTTTTTTAAATATGTTATCGTGTGAAAGTGATCATTCATGAAGTTTGTATATCATGTCCTGATAGACGTCATGTTTTGATAGTCCTTGTCGCAGATTAGTTCTTAAATTAACTTTATCTGAGAAGTAGATCCAGATTACGACACTACTACTACTAATAATAATAATTTTGAAACGTGTTTTCGAAGTTTTAAAGTTACAAAAAACGCACTGACGGATCTTTTTTATTTTAGTTAAAAAAGGTTACGGATTTGAAAATCCTCAATTCGACTTCAAGATCTAGAACAACATCGAATACGTTGATGAACGCTGTTTTTAATTGTTTGTACCCTTCATCATGTGACCGTATCACGCATAAGAGGCTTATTGCAGAGTAACATTATTGGTGTTGTGTTCAAATAATTATGTTATACGTTTTTGGTGTTGTATGTCAATGTACAACAGCTCCAAGTCACACCAACTGTTAACTACGGAATTATAACACAAACTCTCAAGAAACGTCATAGTCGCATCGCTCTTTGTGAAGGCAGAAATCTATTAGTTGGAGTATGTAAGTCATAGGTCAAGGTATTCTCGATATCACATGGACATGCCGTGCAATATCTTCGGAAGTACACAACACACGCTCAATAAATGGTATGTGTATTGCCATCGTTGCGAGCTTGAGCCTTTAAAATATTAAGGTCTTCTTAGATACGCATTCACAAACTCCGTTTACTTTCAGTGTAACTGAAAAAGTCAATATTGCAATTATCCGACGTATTGTAAAGTCCTATTGGATGTGTAATGTACATGTAGTTGGAACTACATTTGAATACTCGTTCGGTATTGGTGCAATGTACGGATTCGTGTACATATATTACGTCACAGCAAGTTCGCCAGGTGTTAAAAGAAATCAGAGTATGTTGGTTTTATTGTGGAAATTTCCCCACGATGTTACGAACAAGACTGTGTTTGTTTCAAATAAATGTGTTTGATGAAAATATAATATTAAAACCTGTGTTCACATGGGATGGCGAGTTGTCCGTCGTCCGTCCGTTAACCTTTGCTTCGTTAACACGATAGCACCTTCATTTTTATCGAATATTTTTCAAACTTTACCAGATTGTTGATATCAATAAAAGCTCGGATGAGTTCGAAAACCAGCCAGTTCAAACCAGTAACACCGGAATGATGGCCCTTGATTTAGTTAAAATTGTTATATTTTGCCTCGTTAACACGATACATTTTTCATTCGATTTGCACCAACCTCTACCAGATTGTCGATATCAAAGAAATCTCGGAGGAGTTTGAAAACCAGCCAGATCGGATTACACTGGAGTTATTGCCCTTGATTTTCTGAAATAAACTATAATTTGGCCTCGTTAACACAATAAGGCCTTCAGTTTTTATCCGATCTATTTCAAACTTTACCAGATTGTGTGTTGATACCAATGAAAGCTCGCAAGAGTTCGAAAACCAGCCATATTGGATAAGTAACACCAGAGTAGCTTATATGAAAAGAAAAGTTGGGTTTCTATTTAGGGAAATAGGGGTCAAGGTCAAGGTCGCAATTACTAGAAATAGAAAAATGGAATCTGCTCAATAACGTTTGTTTTTAGAGAGCTATTATGACGACACTTGCTGGGTAGGTAGCTTTAGTTGAAAGGACGGTTGGAATTGCAATTGTGGTCACGGTCACTGTCACTAAAATTAGAAAAATGGTTTCTGCTCAATAACTTTTGTTAGGAATGAGATATTGAAATGAAACTTACAGGGCATGTAGCTTATATGTAAAGGAGGTTTGGGATTGAGTTTGGTGCCACTGGAGTCAAGGTCACTGTTACTAAAAATAGAAAATGTGTTCGACTCAATAACTTTTGATAAGAGTGAGGTACTGCGGTGAAATTGCTGGGTTACTAGCTGATATGGAAAGAAATGTTGGGATTGCATTTAGGGCCACTGGGTTCAAGGTCAAGGTCACTGTTACTAAAAATATAAAAAATAGTGTCTGCTATGCTACTTTTGTTATGAGTAAGGTATCGCAATTTTTGTTGAACCCGTTTATGGATCTCGACTTAGCGATCAAAAAGTCGTCCAGGTGTATGTATGTCAGTTCGTCCGTCCTTTCGTTCGTTCGTGAGTCTGTTCGTCTTTGCGTCCGATTTTTATTTTTTAATATCTTCTTTGTTACATGCAGGATTTTCACCAAACTACACCAAAATGTTCATTATATCGATACAACATCTCTTGCACATTTTCGGATTTTTGTGACTTACCTTCGATGAAATATATGTCACGTCTGGTCTCCGCTACGACATGCGTATCTTGTTTCTTTCTTGCAGGATTTTCACCAAACTTCACCAGAATGTTTCTTATATGCACCTACGTCATTTATGTTTTGACTTGAAATGCACCACGTTGCGGTATACAATATGTTGGACAAACAGGTCGATCTTTAAAAGTTCAATTTCGTGAACATAAATTTAATACAGGTAATCCTAAAAAGTTAAAGTATTACTTGTAGCAACACTTTCGTTCTAAGGTCATACTTTTAGTAACATTACTGTTCAACTGGTTGACTATATAACTGATGATAATGATGCTACTAAAAGGATTACAATAAAAGCTAGACATATTGCAGAACTTAAGTGAATGAAAAACTTGAAGACACCATATCCACTCATCCTTAATGACAATATTTATCAACAAGGAAATATTTCAAAAGATCCCAATATTTACATTTTTTCTATATTTTCTATTCGAAAGCGTAACTCTAGGTGTCATGTTTGTATGCGTAATGGTAACATCAAACGTAAATCACGTGAAATTATTTCAGTCGCTGATTAACATACTATTTTTTAACAGTCTGGAAAGCACTCTGTGTTTTCAAGACTTACCTCTTTGTCCATTTCTTCACTTAAGTTGATCGATAATGAAGCAGACACTATTTCGTTTCATTCGTACATATCCCTTGTATAACACTGCTTCCATAATTCAAAGCTACACACAACATGTTCTCCGACCCCATATTGACAAGGAGTCTGATCACGTCAGGCATTTCCTAAAAACATATATCGTAATAAAGGTACTGATATCATTCACATGCCTAGAATCTTTCGAGATAATCATGTAGTTGATTCTATACCTAAATATTTAAAAAAATCCCCGAAAGTCCTGTAATTTGTTATAAGTATAAAAAAAAATATTAGAAATATTATTTTCAACTACTACAAAATAGTTTCTTACCTTGATATAGTAAATAACACAACTAAGGAATGTGAATGTAACATATCAAAATATTGCTATGCTCCACCAGGTCATGTCATCCTATGCATAGATTACCTTCAACTATCGATTTTAATGCCTGTCGTGCTCAGATCGTCCAATCCGTTGAGGATTTTAGTATAAAATGATGTCGTAGAGAACATTCGGACCCAAACTCTCTTTCTACTTGGAAAATGTCAATTTTTAAAATTATAGATACACGTATTAACATGTATAGCGCTAATCCTATTTACATGCTTTACTTCCTCCGAGACCTAGGTTTTCCTTTCGTATTTTAAAATCGGGAATTCAAGAATTTCATAAGAAATTTGAATTAGTTCCTGCTGATAAAGCAGCTAATAATGCAAGTATTGTTTGACGCCTACATTACGTCAATGTGTATCTCTGAAACTCGGTAGCACTAATTCGTATACTCCAGTTCAATCTTCTGAAGATGGTTTTGTTTTCACACATATCAATCGGTGCACTACTTTCAAGGATGGTGTAGACGTAAGGCAGAACAAACTGCCAACTATGTACTGGATTCCTAAATTAAATAAAAATCCGTATAAGGCCCGATTTATTTCGAATTCTAGTGCCTGCACCACCAGAAACATCTCCAACATTTTAACTTTTTGTATTACTGCCGTCAAAGATCACGTTAAAGAATATTGTGCTAAAACTTAAATATTGTGCTAAATATTCAGGAGAAGTTCTTGATAAAATTTGCAATAAACGTCAAGTTTCATCTATACGCATGTATGACTTCTCTGCATTATATACAACCTTACCATATCACCTTACAAACGACGAGCTTATTGCTCTTATTAAAAACAACATTCGCTATGGAAAATACAACATATTTGGCCTGTAATAATATTAAAGCGTGTTTTACTAACGGCAGTTTAGACAATTACACTATAAGTTTGTGATGCACACATCTTCCTATGAAGCGATGAAACGACCGTTTATAGACACATTGTTAGTATCCCTATGGGTACGAACTGTGCACCCTTTGTCGCAGATTTGTTTTTATATTTCATGTTGTGTCTTTCACCAGATACACAGGCAGATGTTATTGGAGCCTTTAATGACACCACACGGTATATGGATGACATATTGGACATTGACAATTATTTCTTTTCTACTATGGTTAATAATATAAACCCTAAAGAACCTCAACTTAACAAATCTACTATTTCTGATACTAACGCTTCTTTTCTCGATTTACATCTCTCCATTGAAAATGCTGACATAATTAGCAAAATATATGACAAGAAAGATGATTTCCCCGAGCAATTTCTTATGGGGTCTATGTGTTTTATTCGTTTTTCTAAAGCTTGTACTGGAGTGGAGGACTTTAATATTCGTAATCGTTGTATAACTAAAAGGCTACTCCATCAGGGCTACCGTTACCATAAACTTCGTAAAACCTTTGCACAATTTTATTATCGCAACCCTGATTTTCTTTCCAAATACAAAAGTAATTTAAAAACGCTTCTGCGACGAGGACTATCACAACCTGACTTCTCTGGAGACGTGATTTACAAACTTCGCAAGATCCTTGGTCATGACCACTTTCATACTGTCTTTGTTAAACTGGTTAAAAGGTTTATCAAAAGATGTTATGGTCCTATCATTTTGCAATGCACTGCATGCTTGGTGGAGGACCCATCTACAGTTCGCCACTATGCTTTCCTCTTTAAATGTGTGATGACCGGACATGTTGTCCCTATGATGACGTCTACCTAAAGTCCAAAAGGAAGGTGACATTTGTTGTTTGTCTGCAATCTTGTCTCTTCGTGCCCTCAATGGTTTGTTCTCTTTTGCTCTGACTTCTGCCAAGTCATTGAGTACCTTCTTTGTGGCTTTCTAGGCTATTGTTTTTTGTATTTATATATACACGAGCATCTTTGTGTTTTACTTATATTGCCTTTTAATGCTGCCTGTTGGTTAGAGAATAGTTCATGGCGGGGATTTCCTTATTTACACTGTCCCGTTTTTTTGGGATGACAGTAGGATAAGACAGTGTGAGGTATGGTGCACCACACAACCTGGTTTTAACCCCTAGCGGCCTTTTTTGCCACTGAACGTTCCAGTGCGGTATCACTATTGTCAACCTTTTTGTGTTTGTGATGTCTTATTTTGGCATTTTATTCATCTCTAGAGTTATTCTTTGTTTCTGAGATTATAATTATCGCAAATATAACGAGTTATTTACATTAGAAAAGCACTTTTCTCTCTTGTTTGTATAAGTTGCTTCCATGACATCCCTTTTCAATTCACATTGGCATTTACAGTAACGTTTGTTTAGTGCTGTATGGATTCTGTAGAATGTCGACCCGACTACAATTCAGTAGTATTATTACTTATTGGTCCTTTTGGGATCATCAAACCAAATATGGGTGTCTTTGAAGTAAAATACCGCTTAAGCCGGTGCTATGGGATGTGTGAGGTGTTGCTTCTATATTGTCTCTTATGAACAGTCTCAATACAACTGAGTCTGCTACTTTATTCTCTTGGTTGTGTGCGCTGCTATCAAAGGATCAGATATTAAGGAACAAGGAATGTAAATGGAAAAATGGCACACCAAACAGGATTTTGGTTGTAAAATATTTATTTCTCAACCGATTTTCAAAACTAAGGTATTTTTATTTACCAATAATTATTTCAGCTCTAATGATATATAACTTATATGCGTAATATTAACATTTCTGATGTCAATGAAGGAAACCCTTTGGCTGATACAAGTGCCCCGAAAAAATAGTAAAGGTGCTGAGTTAATGATCGCACTCTAGCTACTCTTTAGTAAGATACGATACGTTTGCTGTTGTAATTTCTATAAAACAAATTATACATATATATATATGTGTAGGATTTTATGAGCGCTTGTTACGCTTTTTGTTTGGTGGTGGTGGGGGGAGGGGGGTGGGGGGGGGGTGGACTTTTAACACTAAATGCAACTCCGTAAGATATAAAACACTGAAACAAACATTTTCCTCTCGAATAAATAAGTCGTTTTTCGGAACTTACAGGCTCATTTTGTTTCGTTCTCCCATACTACATACATTATATAAAACATATTATGTTATATACAATAAAACAGAGTCTGCTGCTTTTCTCTCTGTTGTTTGTGTTTGCTGCTTCAAGGGTACATGTATCACATTTTCATTATATGGTGGTCTTAGACTTATCTTGGTTATATGGTGGTGTTTGTGAGGTAAATATGTAGTCGGATCATTCGTGAAAACTCAGCAATTCGGCCGACGTGTGAAAGAAGTGATCGTGATATTGCGATGTTGAACGGATACTACAGAATGCAAATTAAGGCATTCCAGTAAAATAGTGAACATAAATATGTTTTGTGCTATTTTTGACAGGTACATGCAATTGTTTAAGAAATATGGAATTGCAGGACCGGATACAAGATTAAGATTAAGTATGGGGCGCTACTTTTAAAAAAACAATTGACAACTAAAAACACACACGAAACATAACGTTTTTTCACCTTGTATTTCCACAAATTCTCAGTTTTATGGGGTTGGAGGCGCAATTTTAAAAACAAGTGATGACAACCAAAAAACGAGTTTAACACATGTATTTTCATAACTTTTCATATTTAAACGAGGGAGTGGTGTGCGCCGGGTGCAATCCCTCCTGAATACACACCTAAAGTGTACATCGTATACATACTGTTCTTTTAAAATGAAATTCTGTTCTTATATAAAGTGTCTAGCTGGATAAGACAGAACTATATATATATAGTGAAACAAATTATAAACCAAACAGTGTTTAAACCAACACACGATTATTTTAAAGGTGCTTTTAAATTCATGTTTATAAATTAGTCTCGGGTTTAGAGTAGGGGGATATGGTGTGGGGGAGTGGTTACAACGCTTAAGGGTCTTTTTTTTTGTTTGCTTGTTATTTATATTTGAAACAATTGCGCCCCGTCATTTCCTAATTTGCAATCCAGGATCTGCCACTTGCCTACTACTGAAACCTAAAGTATATTTTTCTCTTCCGCTATTATAATAAATTAGAATTTTGAGCTGCCATGTTTCTTGGTTACAATAACTTAATCAATAATATGTACTGGACTAATAAATATTCAGTTTGATAGGAAGATTTTTGTTTGAATAATTTTAGAACATAATTATGTACTACACTCCCGGAAAATGCACACGTTATTGTATTAGATCTAAGGTTTAAAATAGGTAGCGAGAACAGGCTAGGGTATTAATTTAAAAATAAGGTTTAACCCCCAGAGGCCTTTTGTTGCCATTGACCGTTCCAAGGCGGTAGCCCTATTGTCAACACTTTTGTGTTTGTGATGTCTTATTTGTGGAATTCAAGCAAATACAAATGGAAGGTTAAATACGGATAAAAATTTAGTTTCGTTCATTGTAGTAAAACGATTTTCATTTCAAGGTCATTTTTGTTTGCAGTCAGATACTTATAATTATAAAGAATACGTATCTCAAATATCGGAGATCAATAGGTTTATTAAACATAATTTTTCTACAAAACAACGGTTGCGCACACTCAAGATTGTATAGGATAAGCCGTACTAAAATAGGATCGTAATAGTACAAAAAATGAAATTGTCGGAGTATTAATTAGTACCAAAGTATGTAAATTTAAAGTACATAACTAACGCAGTGAATGAGTACGAACATGCCATTATGTGTAGCTGTGAGAATTACGTTCGTTTTTCACTGTTGTCTTTCTGAAGTTAATATCTTTTATTTCCCGAGAAATGACAATTATTTCCTATTTAAGTTTCTGTTCATTATCCCCAACGCTTTAAAAGAGCGTTAGGAGATATTGCTAAAGCGTCATTGTGTCTGTCTGTCCGTCTTGCTATGCATGATGTCGGTGATCAAGGAAAACTGTTTTCATTTTGACTTCGTACCCATCGGTTCTCAGGGGGTCCAAAAGGTATACTATAATACACTACAGATTGGAAAAAATATTATCACATTAGACTGAATCACCAAGAATAACATATGTTGCCTTATAAGTAGATAAAAAATCGAAAAGGAAATGTAGAATTCAAGGACGGCAGTCAACCACAAACACAAACAGAAACAAACAGAAACTACACAGAAAAGGCAAGATCCAACATCACAAACATAAAAGGGCTGACAAAAGGGCTAACGCCTTGGAACGGTCAGTGGCAAAAATGGCCGCTGGGAGTTCTTACCCTATTGTCATCCCAATAAACGGGACAGTGTATTCCCGCCAGGTTATAATCTCTAACAAACAGGGCAACATTATTAGGCAATATAAGTAAAACACATAAATGATCATAAATATATAATATAAAAAACCGAATCCTAGAAAGCCACAAAGTTAGTACTCATTGACTTGGCAGAAGAAAGAGCAACAAGAGGACAAACCGTTAAGGGTACATGTACGACAAGACAAGATTAAATACATCAAAGACTACCGTCCTATAAGGATTAAGGTAGACGTCTTCTTAGGACCATACGCCGCTGGACATTGGGAAAGAAAAGATCTCTATATGCACCGCTATATGCATGCCAGCTTCGGGATGATTAAAATTATGTACTATTGATTTTAAAATATTGAGTTCTGCTCGGGCTAGAGGGCGTGGGCGATAGCTAGCATATTTTACTACCGTTCATAAACAGTCTCAATCAAACCGAGACTGCAATATTTCGTATGTGTCGTGTTCGGCCGTTACAAAAGGTACACTCTCATACTTTTTTATATAACACAGTGGCGTTGCTTCTGCAGTGTGGGGCCAGTAAAACGTCTCTCCGCGCTTGCAATGAGGACTGTTATTCATTCGATCTTTGGAGATCACTGAGCCCGATACTTCTATTTAGTTATCGGTGGTACATTTTCAATTGCTTTTGTTTTCTTACTTAATTTTCGATTCGGTGTTCCACTACTCTGGCCGATAAAAGGCTCTGGGTATTGTTTAACCACTCATAGGATATTTTGTCTGCTTTTTATTTAGTCTGTTGGCTGTTACTTGTGATACGCAGGCTTCATAGCCGCTGCTCCCAACTAAATTCCATTTTGTTTATTTCGCTCTTCGGGGCATAGTGTTTTGTTAGATACTGGGACCATACGCCGCTGGATATGGGGGAAGACAATATCTCTATGTCCACCGCCATATGCATGCCATCTTTGGGATGGTTAAAATTATGTACTATTGATTTTATGAATATTGAGTTCTGCTCAACCCGGGGCTAGAGGGCGTGAACGGTAGCTAGCATATTTCACTACCGTTCATGAACAATCAATCTCAATCAAACTGAGACTGCAATATTTCGTATGTGTGGTGTTCGGCCGTTACCAAAGGTCCACTCTCGTACTCTTTTAGGGTACATAATATGTCCGTTCATCGCACAATCAAGGAGGAAAGCATAGTGGCGAACTGTAAATGGGTCAACCACTAAACAAAATGTACGTTGCAAATGATAGGGTAAAAAACTCATTTGATAAACATTTTAACAAGTTTAATAAAGATTGAATGAACGTGCTTTTAAACAAGGATCTTGCGAAGTTTGTAAATCACATCACCAGAGAATGCAGGTTGTGATAGTACTTGTCACAGAAGAGTTTCAGATCACCTTGATATTTTAAATTATATCAGGTTTCGATAATATTATTTGTGTAAAAGTTTTTCAGTTTATGATAACGGGAGCCCTGGTGGAGTAGCTCTTTATTTATACAAATTTTACGCATATTAAACCCTAAACAAGACTACAAGCTCTAGAAAATCGAATAAGTTGAGAACACCACTTAAGCCGGTGCTATGGGTCATGAGAGATTTTGCACCTTATAAAACCTCAAATGAGAACACTCAATACAACCGAGTCTGCTACGTTTACGTATCTCGACTAATCGATCACAACGTCATCCGGGTGTATGTGTGTCAGTCTGTCCGTTCGTTCGTTCGTTCGTTCGTTCGTTAGGTCTTTCGTTCTTTTGTTCGTTCGTTCGTCCATCCGGCCGTTGTTTCGTTCGTTCGTTTCTTTAGTCAAACATTCCTTTTGTTATATCTTCTTCAATGCATGCAGTATTTTTACCAAACTGTTCCTGAATGATTCTTATATGCATCTAACATCACATGCACAATTTCATAGACACTGTGACTTACTTTGGACGAAATACATGTCACGTTCGGCCTAGATTACGACATACGTATCTAGTAGGATTTTCAAAATTTCAGATTTATTAAATTAAATATAAATATCTCCGCGGATTGACATTCATATTGTTCAAATCAAATTATAGTCCAATCGTAAACATAGGCCTCGACATGCAGACCGCCGCCTCCAGTGTATCTTGCCTCTCTGTGTTGCGTCCAAGGCAGACTCTTTTCAGCATTTAAAACGTCGGTGCTAGGGTGC
This sequence comes from Cyrtodaria siliqua, assembly GCA_037043455.1. Lineage (NCBI taxonomy): Eukaryota > Metazoa > Mollusca > Bivalvia > Adapedonta > Hiatellidae > Cyrtodaria > Cyrtodaria siliqua. The sequence goes on along the minus strand of JAWPHD010006602.1, from coordinate 71,514 downwards.
ATGAGAGTTGTCACACGTTATTACCTCTCATGAACAGACTACATAAAACCGAATATGATACTTTTCTCTCCGGCTTGTCTATTTTTGCTTCCACGGCATCTCCTTTTCAGTGTGTCATAACATTCACACTAGCGTTTGATTAATAATGTGTAGCGACAAGGACAATCAAAACCTGACTTCTATACTGACGGGATTTATGTACAAAACTAGCCAAGTCGTCTTGTCTTCCAGACCAAACTATTTCATTGACACTAATGAAATATTACGGACAATGGATCATAGTTTAGTGCATATGCACATGGCATATGTCCGGAACACATTATAATGGTTGTATGTGTAATTGTATTGACCCCCATATTGCTTCCAGTTCGCCTCTAGCCCCTTTAACATTCCATCTTTACATAACCCGCGTAAAGTCAACGCTCTGGGCATTAATATATATGATCTTAGAATGAACAGGATTGATATTTAAACCATGAAGATAAAGAACATATTCATGTAAAGCTATACGAATTACAACCAAAATAATATACTAACTGGTGAATCGCCATAAACGTATCTCAGGATCTTTGGAATATATAATTTCATTGGATGTTTAAGGTACGTACTGTTTCGTGTATATTTAATATCAAATCCGCTCGGGCATGTTTAAATGTAAAATGTTTATGCTATTCGACGGTTTAAATTAGTTTAACTATGTATTCGTTCATCCTTACGTTGAGCCGATACAACTAAATAACCATTGTTTAACTACATTTAACTTGAAGTTCCTATTCATATTAACACAATGAATCCAAAAACGAGCATTCTGCTGTGTTAATCTGATATACCATTCATAGTCCGGCATTTGAAGCACCGATTCACCGTAGACTTTTTTGGTATTGAATCCCGCCTAGACAAGCTTGGGGTAGACCCACTTACATGTGCATAAAATTCCATATTGTTTTATACTGAACTTTAGTTCCTATGGTGCTTTAGCGTAGTGTCAATCGGTCACCTATATACGTTAACTTTGGCCATATTAGTTGCAACGTTCGATGTTTCAGATTGTAAACAAAAACATTATTCTGATGACATATTTCTAGAGATACCGAAGCTAAAATGTGCATCCAAAAGAATTTTCCAAATTCCAAAATGTTAACCTTCAATTACTTGAGTTTCGAAAGGTATTTATTTAATCCAACGATTTTCGTTTCGTTTTGATATCTACGAAATTTCGTTCATTATCAATGGGTTATTTTATTTGATTTTCTATAATGGGTTTACCACTATTCTTAAACGTCTGCGAAATGAAGCGTATTCCGAAGTTTAATTCATCATGCATTATTATAAAGGAAAAATATTACTTTATTTGAAAGTTCAATGTCTGTAAATTTCATGTAGACAGTTATATAAAATTACACAATGGACTTTAACATCAAAAATAGGGGAGATAACTCATAACACTCAGCATGTAAATGTGGAATATAACACATTCATTTTGACGATGTCATTTCTTTCTATAGAGATTGCATCTTTCGTGTTTTAAATAATTAAATATTGATATTTCATAAATATGACTAAGAATGTGAACAGCATATTTCGTAATTATGTATTGCTAGTGTAGGTAATAACTGTGTGTCTTTATGTCATTATGATAGAAGTCGTGTAACTACGTATACAGGAACATTTGCATTTTAAAATGAAAGCATATCAAAGAAACATACAAATAAAGTAAAAGGACAAGAATATTCAGAAAGAAAAAAAATAAAAATAATATGACTGTCTTTGGTATTGTATCCCCGCTAGAAAAGTTTGCGTTGTAATTCAAAGTCACGCAAAAGCTCCTTTATTATGAGCGCCATGCTACGTTGAAATAACATTTTGAAATATCACATGATACTACGTATTCCAAAATGAATATGTGATATATTCATATTCAAGTACGTGATTTAACATTCATTTTAACATGAGTAAACGTGTCTGAACCCCTATAAACTAAATCCCGGAAGATTGGTAGGCGGAAGAGGGACGTTAATATCAGAGCGGTCTTGTTGACAATTTGTGCTAGTTGTGGTACAAACAATAAACTTTGAACAAAAAGAGATTTTTTAAAATGATAATATCATATTTTTAACAATACAGTGTCTCGACATATTAGGTGAGAAAATGTCGATTCATAGGGATGTCGCGAAGTATACAGTAATGGTTCTACCCAGGGAAAATGGATGGTCTGCCTCTGCCGAAAACAAGAGGGCCAAGATGGCCCTATATCGATCACCTCAGTACTGGCCCATTATCGAACTCGAAATCTCATGGTCATATACAATCTGTGCTAGTTTTGTTAAGATTGTTCAAGAAATGTGGCCTCGGTTGTGTTAACAACATTGTTATAAAGACACTGACAAAGTTTGGTATCAAATACAACATTGAGGCATTGTCAAATGTGACCCCAGGGCTACATGTGATATATGAGTGCTTAGGGCCTTGTGGTTTCAGAGGAGGAGAATTTTCCGTATACAAGTCTATGTAAAACTGTAACCCCCGGGGCGGTGCCAAATGTGACATCAGGGTCAAAATTTGAACAAACTTGGTAAAGGACCATAATCTTATAATAAATGCAAACATATTATACCTCTGGCTCCTGTAGTTTCAGAGAAGAAGATTTTTTTTCCTATATAAGTCTATGTAAAACTGTGACCCCCGGGGCGGAGCCAAATGTGACACCAGGGTCACCATTTGAACAAACTTGGTAGAGGACCATAAGCTTATAGCAAATGCAAAATATTAAACATCTTGCTCAAGCAGTTTCGGAGAAGACTCTTTTAAAATTTTTCCTTATACAAGTCTATGTAAAACATGTGACTCCTGGGGCGGGACCAAATGTGACCCCAGGGTCACCATTTGAACACACTTGGTAAAGGACCATAATCTTATAGTAAATGCAAAATATTAAACCTCTGGCTCTTGTAGTTTCAGGGAAGAAGAGTTTATAATTTTGTTCCTATATAAGTCTATGTAAAACTATGACCCCCGGGGCGGGGCCATATTTGACCCCAAGCTTACCAATTGAACAAACTTAGTAGGGGACCATAAGCTGATGCTACATGTAATACATGAAAGCTCTGTGCCTTGTGGTTTCAGAGAAGAAGATTTTTTAATGTTTTTTCCTATAGAAGTCTATGAAAAACATGCAAAAACGAAAGAGAAAAATAGCAGACCCGGTTTATGTTAGTGATGTCAAACATCTTGCGTTTTTTCATATTTGTAATTATTATTTGTTTCTATGCTTGTTTTGGTGTCCTTGGGTGCTACATTTCCTGTTCGACATGTTTATCTACGTATGTACCCTTTTAATTCATTGTGCATTTTAGTATGTGGTTTATCTGAAATGTTTCCACAATTGTTCTCGGTTTTCATTGTATCTCAAAATATATTTGACCAACACACATATTAGTAAAGAATAGTTTACTCCCTTCCTGTATTTATCATACTTCCAGTATCACCCAAGATCTTAGCTAGACAATTTATCTTTCCTGGCGCCCGCGGAGAATCTTTGAACATCAGTGTACCATTCTACAGTTACCCGGCAGCAAAACAGGTGATCTTCATTAGGCAGGGAGAAGGCTCTCTAAAAAACAAAAAGTTCTCTTTGTCACACATGTCAGCACATGTAATGACCACGTGCTACGGTACAGATGTCACACAGGATGGCTATAATGCAATTATACAGTTCACTGCATTGGAGGAGCCTGACTTTTGGAACTATACATTGAGTGTTACAAACAGTCTTGGGAGTAATTATCTAATTATTGTGCTCAAGGCTGAGAGTAAGTGCAATGTTTTCTCACAGAGCCGTTTACTAAAACTATCTTAATTTGATATATCAATCATTTATGATTGACTAATACCTACTTGATTTTCGTTATTCTGATTACTCCGGAGAGAATCCTACAGCAACGTTTTTGTTTATATTTGTGCTGACATGCATAATTCACTCGCAACAGCACAGCGGCCTTTAAAATATTTGTTATAGACTTAACCACAAATCAAGTCATTAACGGCAACTTACCATGACAAATACATGTTTATACATGTACGACCGTCAAATATGGTTTGATATTGTAACTACACCATGCTTTGCAAAAGGTGGCTGACATGATCCCCAGGTAAACTAGCATATTGTTGGAATTTTATTTCGAAATGTTCTGCGTGAGTAATAATACCAGTTAATGCCATTAATGGATCCAACATGAATACAATCCAGGACCTGTAAATTCGAAGACGGCATATACAGCTGTTTATCAGCTAATATATTAATTGTAAAGCATACATTAAGCGCTTCATGATAGATATTTTACTTGAAGAGAAAACTGAAATGTAAAGTGCCTGCAAACTCTCTTGTTTGGAATTATCAAAGACAAAGTAGTTTAAATTAAAGCTGGATAAATTAGAGCTGGATTTGCTGTGTTGCTATAGGACAATGTTTCTAAGTTTTTCAGGAGCAGATGTTTGCGCTATATTGAATACCCATTTTAACATTGGCAGGTAAGCCTAGTCCACCAAAGGCGTTTCACTTTATTGGATTCATTGATGGATTGCCGCAATTTTACTGGGTGGCGGGTTTTAATGGTGGTCACCAGCAGTACTTTGTCATTGAAACTTCAATATTCAGTAATAACGACGGGAAGGAACAAATCAAGGTTGTCGAGGGTGATGAGCTTTACCAACAGCCAGATCAATCTTACATTGCAACTTTAACCGGATTATCACATAGACAGTACACTGCCAGACTTATAGCTGGAAATTCATTAAGGACAGTTGGGGTAGCAGACAGTATTAAAGTTACGTTTACCATTCCAGAACCAGAACCAGGTACTGTTTTTATTATATTATAACATGGATTAAAAAGGAGTTTAAGGTCGGTACAAAAAGATACGTTTTTCTCTCAAGAATCATTTGACATATGTGTACATAGTGAATAACATGTATTGCAATGAAAATAGTATTTAACCCCTAAGAATAGATCAATGATAAATTTAAAGCGCGTAGTTTCTAGCCAGTTTCTCTCAAGATATAATAGTTTATTCTCTCTGGCCCTTGCATAAATCCGTGCTTGTTTTTATATACATTTACTTGTTTGAACACATACACGCTGCCGACATTTGTTGACCTAACTAATATCAAAATGGACAGTGAAGATTGGTAATGGTTTATTTATTTGTAAATAGCTTTACTTTAAAGATTATACGGTTAACAAAGCTATCCCTTCAACAACAGCCACATTTTACCAATTATTTTAGAGAATTTCTTAGATGATAGAGAGTTTCGTGTCCGAATGGGTTCAACCCTCTTTAACGTTCATGAACAGGAGATGGATGTGCCATAGGGCATCATACTCTCTGTCATTCTTTTTAATATAAAAACAATAATAGTATAGTTAAATGCATCAATCCTGGTGTGGATTGCTCTCTATATGTTGACAACTTTGTTATATGTTATCGTGCAAACAACACGAACACTATTGAGAGACAACTTCAACAATGTCGCAATAAACTTCAGACCTGATCGGATGAAAATTGTTTTACATTTTCTAAATCTGAAACTAGTTGTATGCACCTTTTTAAACTACGTATACATCATGAAGACCCTCATCTGACACTGGATGGGTCACCAATACCAGTAGTGGATGAGACAAAAATCCTTGGTTTTTTTTCGACCGTTAATTAACTTTTACACCACACCTTAAATACTTGAAGGTCAAGTGCCTTAAAGCTCTTAATTTACTTAAAGTTATTGCAAACAATAATTGGGGAGCAGATTGTAAAGTGCTTTTACAACTTTATAGATCTCTTTTTAGATTCAAGCTGGACTATGGCTCAATAGTATATGGATCGAATCGCAAGTCATGCTTGCAGATGCTCGATACTATACATAATCAAAGATTACGACTCGCCTGATGTGCCTTTCGTACATCACCAGCCGAAAGTCTATATGTTGAAGCTAATGAAATATCACCGTCTCATTGACGGGAAAAATAACCCTGCAATATGCAATTAAATTTGTAATCTTTTCTGATTCCCTTTCATCTCTTCAAGCACTAGGTAATATGAAACATGATAATCCAGTTGTGCTTGAACTTTTAGAAAAGTACAATTCTCTTATAGTTGATAATTTTATTTATTTCTGCTGGCTTCCAAGCCATGTAGGAATACGTGGTAATGATAGAGCTGATAGTGCTGCTAAAGCAGCATTATGTTTACATATATCTAATGCCAAATTACCTTATGCTAATTTTAAAAGTTGTATTAACACATATATTCGTAACTCTTGGCAAGCCTCTTGTGATTTGTCAGTTAACAATAAACTCCATTCAATTAAACCGTTACTCGTGAAATGATGTTCTTCTAGTAGACCCATTCGTCGAGAAGAAGTTGTTCTAGCCCAGTGCAGGATAGGGCATACACGTTATACTCATTCATATTTATTACAAGGTGAGCAATCACCAGAATGTATATCCTTCTTTGCACCGTTAACGTTCAAACACATCTTGTTGGAATGTGAAGACTTTGCTCCTATTCGTCAAGGTATTACAATGTTAATACTATGAAAGAGTTATTTGATACTATAGATTTTAGTCTTGTTTTAGATTTCCTGAAATAAATCAGATTATAAATCATTATAATATGTTCTTATATATATTTACTTATTTATATACCCGTTGACGGGCATTTGTTGATTTACATATATAGTTTATATTACTATTATATCATCCCTTATTTGTAAATAGTTTTATCTTTATATATTTACATACATTTTTAATTACTAATTCATTTTTTCATCTTTTATCAGTGTTTGCGCACAATATGACCTATTTATGTGTCGATCTGCCGTAAAACACCATTCATTCATTCATTACTGACGACAAGGTGTATATACATATAACTTAAATATTTTGAAAATCAAACCTCGATAGCCACAATGTAAACAGCTTTAATCAGCCAGGTCAAATCCAAAACCTGGAGCATGGAATTAATAGTTACCAACCCAACACTCATTTTACGCATGTTCAATCACGGGTATTTTAAGAATCCGTGCTAAGACCTATACTTTTAATCAGGATATATACATTATCACATGACCTGAGCACTTGGATAGAGTTTTGATTACCAGTTTTGTAGTGTAATTATGCAGTTATTTTGTGGGATATCTACTTTAACATAATGTTTAATATTGGAATACTTCAGTTTTATCATAATCACTTTATGTGCACAATGTATACTATTTATGTATCGACTTCATTCATTCATTCATTCATTCATTCATTCATTCATTCATTCATTCATTCATTCATTCATTCATTCATTCATTCATTCATTCATTCATTCATTTATTCATTCATTCATTCATTCATTCATTCATTTATTCATTCATTCATTCATTTATTCATTCATTCATTATTCATTCATTCATTCATTCAATCGTTCGTTCGTTCGTTCGTTCGTTCGTTCGTTCATTCAGTCAGTCAGTCAGTCAGTCAGTCAGTCAAACGTCTTAAATGCTAGTCTTCTGTTTACAAAATAATGAATGTTATTCTGGTTATCAGATCAAATGTCGGTGCAAGGGAAAAACGTTACGGAATGCCTGTCATCCCGTTGAAATATCACACTTGCATATTCATTTTTTTTCACTTGGTTGACAAGAGGAATTGTTAATTTTAAATGTGTTTTATAGCAGTACACTAGCATTATTCAAGGGATGTTTTGAACTGAATCTTAAGTGTATTAGGAGAATCATCATTGTATTATTACGCTCTGTGCATGGTTGCTACAAAGAGGCATTACACTCAGCAAACTCTCACGAGGCTTCATAAAGATGTAATGCATATGAAATGGACATTGAGTCTCCAATCTCTCTCGTAATTTGTAGAGGTTTTACTTCATAAAAATCGGCGCATGCGGTCCATTCCTACAAACAAGGTTAATCAACAAGCCTACTCTTACACATTCCGTAAATATGACGAGAAATAACAAGGTGTCATCTGTAAAGCATAATCAGAAGAATACTTCATTTTTTCTTTTGACTTTGATGTTAAACCATTATTTGTTGTTGTCCCTCGTCTAATAGCAGGTTTGAACATACCATAGCTATGTCTTGTAATTTAGCTTGCCACAACATACTTGATACATACACACATCAATGTAATTGCCACACACCTTGCCTCACCTTGACCAGTAATCTTGAAATTTAAGAAAATGAAATGGTCTAAAGGCCATGGATTGGACAAAAAAAAGTCGTAACCCAGACAATCCGGCAAATATTCACTTACATGTACATCATCAGTTAATATGGTATTTCAGGTGATACAAATGAACGGTTGTATAGTCGTAACACATGTGGTAAGGGTATTATCAGTGATCGTTCAAGCACATATAGGGCATGATTACGGCTTACATAGGTTGTACCATGTATTCCGAACCGATAGAGAAACGTTACATGAACATAGGCGGTAAGGATATGTGTACAACATATAGTCACTGTATTTAATAGTTTTAGATTATATGGTCTCCGAGAGTTCAGTCTGTATGTGTTAGTGCTTTAGGTATTGTATCAGGATGAACAGCGTTTCTGAAATTAAACAGATCTTCCGTATTTACCTTTAGATAATGCTTCTGAGAAGAATTCGCACGTTTTTGTTGTAGGTATACACGAAAAAAATTGACTTTATTTTGAACTAAAACATATGGTAACTTATCCCTGTCTTCATATAGTTGCCCTGGCCGTTTTTGCCTCAGGTTTAAATCGATTTCTTGGATGTTGCGTTCTAACAAGTAAAGACTGTCTGGGAGTCAGAGATGTTAGTCTGCCGCTACGCGGGCAATTTTTTACACTTCTGGTCTCTGAATGTTGCACTATCTACATGTGTATTGCCATGCTATAGCAATTAAATTGCACAGCCACCCTATTTATCGGCATACCGGGGTGAAATTCTCACATCACAATGAATTTTTCAATAGGGTCCCATTTTAACGTTTTTGTTCATGGCTTGCAGATAAACACAATTTACAACATGTATTTAGGCTTAATCTATTCATTGATCCAATATCTTAATTTTAAAAACAATTAAAAAATATGAACCAGCTTGATAATAGCTTGATTTAGCACTGCGAAAAATACATAATGCATGCACTATCTAGCTAAACATGTGGTGCTTCGGTAAAACACTTGAGAAATTTGAATGAAACCTCATATCAACGTGAGATTTTCTGTAGCGTCTGTCTTTTACACTGCAGATGAATGCTAAAGCAAAGAATTTTTTTTTTCGAATTTAAAATTGCATAGAAACAAAAAAAAAAGATAGATTTACTTTTTGTTTTCCATTTGTCCGTGAGCTTTTAGGGGAGATAATAGAGGTGTGAGACCTAAAGGAGACTTTTTACTAATGATCACCTCAATAATAACAGACACTGTATAGAAATCAATGTGTACGCGTTGAATAATGCTAACAGTTTCATTTCATTTTCTGTTTTCCTTGTGTCTCTAGGTCCGTGAGCTTTCAGGAGAGATAATAGAGGTGTGCTACCTAAAGCTTCACTTCTCTCATTTAGAGCAAGCCTTTTCAGTTATACAAACAGTGTTTTTGTCTAAGATTAAAATATTCTCTTTGTAATTTACTCCAAGCATAAGTATGTTAAACTTTGAAAACCTCAGTCAAATATATATTGTGCAGTAGTCAATTTTGATAAAACGAGCGCCGAGTGCACCTCATGTTAACCGCGCACTTGGTGATTGCTACTATAGATATAAACATCGAACAGGAAAAGTAGCATTCAAGGACGACAGTCAACCATATACAACACAAAAACAAAGAACAACTTTAAAGATAAATAAAAGGCCAAATAAGACATCACAAACACAAAAGGGTTGACAATAAGGCTACCGCCTTGGAAGGGTCAGTGGCAAAAAAGACCGCTGGGGGTTTAAACCAGGTTCTAGGATGCACCAAACCTCACACTTACCCTACTGTCATCTCACTAAAACGGGACAGTGTAAATAAAGAAATCCCCGCCATGAACTAACCAACAAGGCAGCATTAATAGGCAATATAAGTGTGGTGTGGACGGCGGGTTTGGGTGGAGGCAACTTAGCTATATGTGTAATAAATGACTAAAACAACCATAGAAATATGTGAAAAAAATAATAATCAAGTTTCGAGTGGGGGGAGCGGACGTGGCGGAGGGGGCGGTCGGAGGCGGCGAGTGCAACATAGCTATATGTGTAAGAATGGACAAAACAACACATAAATATCTAAAAAAAAAAATCGAGGTTTAAGTGTGTTGTTTGGGGGTGTGGAGCGGTCGAGGAGGTCGGGGGCGGTCGTCGGGGTGCATCATAGCTATATGTGTAAGAATTGACCAAAACAACACAGAAATATGTAAAACAAAATATTTTAAAACATCATGTTTTCAGTGATTGGGGGCGAGGCGAGGTGGGGACGGCGGAGAATATGTAAAAAAAAAGAGTTTCGAGTGGGGGAGTGGAGGTGAGGGAGGGGGCGATCTGGGACGGCTTGGGGGTACGGGGTGGGGGTGGCAACATAGCTATATGTTTAAGAATTGATCAAAACAACATATAAATATGTAAAACAAAAAATCGAGTTTCGATTTGGAGAGGGGGGCAGAGGAAGCGGGACATGGATGACGGGGCGGGGGGAGGGCAACATAGCTATATGTGTAAGAAATAACCAAAACAACCACAGAAATATGTAAAAAAATATATCGAGTTTCGAATGGGGAGGAGGTGGTCGGGAGCGGGTGCAACATAGTTATATGTGTAAGAATTGACAAAAAACAAAAGTTTTGAGTGTGTTGAGAGAGGCGTAGGGGGAAGGGGTGGGGGGGGGGGGGGTAGGTAAACATAGCAAGAAATGACCAAAACAACCACAAATATATTTTTAAAAAAAATCGAGTGTTCGAGTGAGTGGTGAGGGGAGCGGAAGCGATGCAGGGACGGCGAGAAGAGGAACATAGCTATATGTGTAAGAAATGACCAAAACAACCACAGAAATATTTAAAAAATATATATATATCTAGTTTCGAGTGGCAGGAGCGGAGGTGGGGGAGTGGGGTGGTCGGGAGCGGGTGCAACATAGCGTTATGTGTAAGAATTGACCAAAACAACACATAAATATGTAGAAAAAAGTTTTGTTTTGGTCAAGGGAGGGAGCCCATGCCCCAATATGGGTGAAGTATGAATAAAATGGATAATGCTATAAGAAATCCCAAACCAATATTATAAATATATACACCAGCTTACACACACAAACCTAGATCTGTCTTTATTGCACATTTTATGGGCCATAACAATTTGGGTTCCACGGGAGCCCAGAATGTTCAGAAGACACAATTACTTACGCAACACTTTACGACATACTATAATAAAACCAATTCCCAAATTTAGTTGAGCTAGGACAAGAAATGTAACAGATATAGACCTGTAAACACAGCTTACATACAAAATCAGAATTTGGCTTCCATGGGAGCCAATGGGTTACAGGAACCAAAAGTGCTTATGCAGTCCTTAAGATAATGCTATAATAAAGCCCATGGCTAAATTTGGTTGTGCTAGGATGAGAAATATAAGAGACATAGACTTGTAAACACAGTTTACACTCAAACCTTGATGTGGGACGCCGACACTAACGCCAACTCCGCCGCCGACGCCGGGGCGATTACATAAACGCTCTTATTCTTCGAATAGTCGAACTAAAAATTGAAAGGGCTAGTGCATACAGTTTGTGAAAAAGTGACCTAAATGCAAAAGTTGAACGTAAAAATTATTAAGTCATTTGCCCTTTGCTTGGAGGGTCAAACTCATTTTCTTAATTGCTTTGTCACGTTGTGATGTACCATCCAATATACAACTATAAGCAAAGTTTGAAAGGTCTAATGCAAACAGTTTGTGAGAAAATGACCTAAACGCAAAACTTGTATGTTGACGCCTTCGCCGCCGCCGCCGCCGGAAAAGCAACACATGTGTCTCCTTTTTTCTTGGAAAAGTCGAGACAAAAAACAAGTTTCATTAAAAACTCACAGCAATGCTGGAGGTGCTTCCTGCAACTGGCCCAACTCCGTCAGTAAATATTGAATGGTCCTTAATACTCAGTTTTTATAATATAGTTAAAGGGAAGCAACTCAATGACACGATCTCATTAATGCGTACTGGGTTGTTTAGCTTTCTAGGTTTGGAGTAACCTACCTCTCCACAGACAGGCACTTGCAGCAATGTAAGATTTTACTTTTATTTTGTTACCTCTTTAACTCAATGCTGTCTAAAATGTGCGCCTCCGCAGCGGATTGCTTGAACTTAAATTGATTGAGATGAAAAATACAAACTTGCTAGTTGTGCACCTAATGATGAATACTAAAAAGTATTGTCAGAATCTATCTTCCAGTTCTTCAGAAGATATACTAAGGTTTCAGCTGACTTATGTATTGGTGGCCATCTTAGGTGTCTCTTTGTCCTAATTTGTATAATCTTGAAAATCATTGATCTAATGAGTTTCCATGTAAACGTTGTTTAAAATCGTCTAAGACACGTATGACGAGAGGTCGTTTAAGCAAAGGTAATTGAAATTCGGACGACGTCGGCCAACGACGGACGACCGACGGACACTAACGGTCAAAATACCTCAATATGACCCGGTTGCTCAGGAGAACGAAAAACTATTCACGCGTCAAGTGTTGTGTGACAAAAACGAACTCATTCACCAAGTCTTCGTGCAACTGACCCAACTCCGTCAGTAAATATTGAATGGTCCTTAATACCCAGTTGTCATAGTATAGTTAAAGGGAAACAACTCAGTGTCAAGATCGTCATTAATTTTTACCGGCTTATTTAGCTTTCCTGGTTTGCAGTAACCTACCTCTCCACAGACAGACACTTCAAGAGGTCGATTCGAGCAAGTAGTTGGTAGCCATAGCGCACACGACCTTTTCTGAACACCTCATCAACACAGCTGGGAATGGGTACAGGACTGCATTACTAAATTCATTTACAAAGTTAAAATGTTGCCAAAGTAAAAAGAAAATGTTGATCGTGATACACACTATAAATACAAACATAAAATTATATTTTCATTTTACTCGAAGATTACATCATTTTAAGATGTTAGCAATGAAGGCCATCTTGGATTACGAAAGGCGACAAAACCAAAAATATGAAATAGATACTGAAACAACACACAAACTAATTGTCTTGTTGTAATAAAATACCGACAGCAAGGTAAGATTTTATTTAGTTATATCTATAATTCAATATTGCGTCAAACGTGCTTCGCCGCGGTGGGTTTTTGGAACAATTCACGCAGTCGAAACAAATAAACTTGTTAGTTGTGTTGTACCTAATGATCATTCAAAAAGGAATTTCCAAATCTATCTTGCAGTTCTTGCGAAGATATAATAATTTTTCGGCTATTTTATGTATTCGTTGCCATCTTAGATGTCTCTTTGTCCTAATTGTAATACTCTAAAAAAACATATTCTAATGAATCGAAATGGGAAAATGTCGGACAAAGACGTGCGGATACTATCGTTCGAAATAGGTCAATATGAGCCATCGGCTCAAGTGAGCAAAAACTATTCACGCGGCAAGTGTTGTGCGTCAAAAAGTAACCCATTCATCAAAAGTCTTCTTGCATCCGCCTCAACTTCCTCAGTAAATATTGAATGATCCTTAATACCCGGTTTTCATAGTACAGTTAAAGGGAAGCAAATCAATGTCAATACCGTCATTCATTCATACTGGATTGTTTAACTTTCCCGGTGTGGAGTAACACACCTCTCCACGGACAGACACATGAAGTTGTCAATGCAAGCCTGTAGTTGGTAAAAATATCAGACATGACCTATTCTGAACACACAATCAACACAGTTGTAAAAGGGTATCGGATTGCACTGCTAAATCCATTTTCAAAGTTGAAAGTTTGACAAAGTTAAAATACAGTTTTGATCGTGGTTCACACAAGAAATACGTAACATAAAATTATTTTTGTATTTCACTCGAAGATTGAATCATTTTGATATGTTAGCATTGGAGGCCATCTTGGATTACGAGCGGCGACAACCACACCTGTGAAACAGATACTGAAACCAAACACAACCTAATTGTCTAGTTGTATTAAATTACCGACATCAATGTAAGATTTTATTTAGTTACATATATAACTCAATGCTACGTAAAATGTCGGGTTTCTTGAACAATCCGCGGAGATGAAAAACACGAACTTGTTAGTTGTGAACCTAACGACGAATTCTAAAAAGAATTATTATCAGAATCTATCTTGAAGTTCTTGAGAAGATATAATATGCCTACTGATTGTTCTAAGTACGGAAAAAATGTATATTGAATTAGACTCGAAAATGAAGTAAATGTAATATGGGTTTGTCTATTTTAAGTTGTGGTTGCCATCATTGATCGAATGAGTTTCCATGTGAAACTTGTTTAACATCGTCTAAGACGCGTATGACGAGAAGTCGTTTAAGCAAAAGTAATTGAAATACGGACGACGGACGGACACTATCGGTCGAAATGTCTGCTCAGGTGAGCATGTGAGCAGGTCAGTAAAACCTATTTACGCGGCAAGTGTTTTGCAACAATAAGGAAATCATTCACTAAGTCTTCATGCAACCGGTCAAACGCCGTCAGTAAATATGCAATGGTCCTTTATACACAGTTTTCATAGTATAGTTAAAAGGAAGCAACTTAATGCCAATAACGCCATAAGTTCATACTGGATTGTTTAGAGTGTTTAGATATCCTCTTTTGGAATATCTGACCTCTCCACAGACAGACACTTGAAGCTGTCGATGCGAGCAAGGAGTTAATAGCCATATCACACACGACCTGTTATGAAACACCATCAACAGAGTTGGAAAAGGGTAACGAACTGCACTACTAAATTAATTTTTAAAGTTGAAATTGACGAAGTTGAAAAACAATTTTGCTCGAGGGTCACACGATAAAAAACGAACGTTTTACTCGAAGATTATATCATTTGGATATGTTAGCAATGAAGCCCATCTTGTATTACGACATGCGACAAAACTACAAATATGAAATAGATACTGAAACAAAACACAACACAATTGTATAGTTGTATTAAAATACCGACATCAATCTAAGATTTTATTTTTTATCTCTATAATTAAATTCTACAAGAGAAATTTCTCTTCACGCTAAAACGCTACAAGAGAAATTTCTCTTCAAGCTACTATCCTACAAGAGAAATTTCTCTTCAAGCCTAAAACGCTACAAGAGAAATTTCTCTTCAAGCTAAATCGCTACAAAAGAAATTTCCCTTCAAGCTAAAATGCTAAAACATAAATTTCTATTTAAGCCTAAAATGCTACAAAAGAAACTTCTCTTCAAGCTAAAACGCTACAAGAATTTTTTTTCTTCAAGCCAATAGCCTACAAGAGAAATTTCTTTTCAAGCTAAAATCCTACAAGAGAATTTTCTCTTCAATCTAAAACCTTACAGGAGAAATTTCTCATCAAGCCTAAAATATCTCTTCAAGCTAAAATCCTACAGCTAAAACCCTACAAGAGAAATTTCTCTTCAAGCTACTATCCTACAAGAGAAATTTCTCTTCAAGCCTAAAACGCTACAAGAGAAATTTCTCTTCAAGCTAAATCGCTACAAAAGAAATTTCCCTTCAAGCTAAAATGCTAAAACATAAATTTCTATTTAAGCCTAAAATGCTACAAAAGAAACTTCTCTTCAAGCTAAAACGCTACAAGAATTTTTTTTCTTCAAGCCAATAGCCTACAAGAGAAATTTCTTTTCAAGCTAAAATCCTACAAGAGAATTTTCTCTTCAATCTAAAACCTTACAGGAGAAATTTCTCATCAAGCCTAAAATGTTACAAGACGAATTTCTCATCAAGCTAATTAAGAGAGGTCAATATTTGTCATTTCTTATTGATTTAAATAAATAGCAAAATGTCAAGAAACAAAATATTTCGTTATTTTGATAAGTTTTGAAATTAAATTGAGAATTTCATGCATAAACAAGCGTATTTATATTCCTGTCATAACCTTTGACAACTTTTTTAATATTCAGTTTCAATTCATTTAATGTAAGCCTAGTACAGGGATACAAGTGCATGACATATTACACATATGGATAAATGTAACCATATCAATACATAATAATGGTAAATAATCTTGGTTAGCAATACTTAGGTCAACGAATGTGTTCCTTTAACATTGACCGGTCAATGAATGTGTTGCTTCAAAATAATACAATCGAAATAATAAAAGCCATATATTTGTTTTACACATGGGAAAACTATTTAATATTAGAGGTTATTGAATATCATATAATACAGCAATCTATAACTAAATGCTTTGGACATGTACATTTTTTTTTTAAATATGTTCTAACATTGAATATTTTTACAAGCATATGTGTACGTCCTTTGTTTTCAAATTGTTTGTTTGTTTGTTTGTATGGTGTTTTACGTCATTTTCAACAAATGGGGGGTTATATATGACGATTTTTGTGTTGGAGGCAGATCACTCATTTTTCCTGGGTAGAACCGGTACTGTATACCTCCCACCATCCGTGTCTTCACTTCCTCACTTACAAATCGTACTCCCAGTGGGATTATTTTCAAATTGTAATGACTTCAACTATTGATGTTAATGCCTGTCGTGCCCAGAATCGCCCACTCCATTGAAGATTTTAGTATAAAATGGTGTCGTAGAGAACATGCGGACCCAAACTCGCTTTCTACTTGGAAAAAGTCTATTCTTAAAATTATATGTACACGTATTAACTTTTGTAATGCTAACCCCTATTTACTACCTCCGAGACCTAGGTTTTCCTTTCGTAATCTAAAATCGGGAATTCAGGAATTTTATAATTAATTTGTTTTAGTTCCTGCAGATAAAGCAGCTTATAATGTAATTATTGTTTGACGCCTACATTACGTCAATGTTTTATCTCTGGAACTCGGCAACACCAATTTGTATACTCCAGTAAATTCTACTGAGGATGATGTTGTTTCCGCACATATCACTCGGTGCACTACTTTCAAGGCTGGTGTAAACGATAAGCAAAATAAACTGCCTACCATGTACTGGATTCCTAAATTACATAAAAATCCGTATAAGGCTCGCTTTATTTCTAATTCTAGTGCCTGCACCACAACAAACATCTCCAAACTTTTAACTTCTTGTCGTACTGCCGTTAAAGATCACGTTAAACTATATTGTGATAAAACTTATGAAA
Organism: Cyrtodaria siliqua; assembly: GCA_037043455.1. NCBI lineage: Eukaryota > Metazoa > Mollusca > Bivalvia > Adapedonta > Hiatellidae > Cyrtodaria > Cyrtodaria siliqua. The sequence goes on along the minus strand of JAWPHD010006602.1, from coordinate 54,240 downwards.
ACTCTGGGATTAATTTATTTTGGTCTATAAAACATTCAGGACACGTTCTTGATAAAATTTTCAATAAAGGTCAAGTTTCATCAATAAGTACTTATGACTTCTCTACACTATATGCAACCTTACCACATCATCTTATTGGAGACAAGCTAATTTCTCTTATTCAAAAACATTCGCTAGAGAAAATACTACATTTTTGGCATGTAATAATATTAAAGCGTGTTTCACTAATGGCAGTTTAGACAATTATACTATGTGGACCTGCTATGAAGTTTGTGAAGCACTCATCTTCCTATTAGATAATATTTTCGTCAGGTATGGTACCACCGTTTATAGACAAATTGTTGGTATCCCTATGGGTACGAACTGTGCACCACTTGTCGCAGATTTGTTTTTATTTTGCTATGAAAGGGATTTCATGTTGAGTCTTTCACCAGATACCCAGGCAGATGTTATTGAAGCTTTTAATGACACCTCTCGGTATCTGGATGACATACTGAACATTGACAACCCTTTCTTTCTAACTATGGTTCATAATATTTATCCTAAAGAGCTTCAGCTTAATAAAGATAATGTATCTGATAATAACGCTTCTTTTCTTGATTTAGATCTCTCGATTGAAAATGGTGGAATAATTAGCAAAATCTATAATAAGAGAGATGATTTTAATTTTGACATTGTTAATTACCCCCACTTGGATGGGGATGTTCCCCGAGCATCTTCTTATGGGGTGTATGTGTCTCAACTTATTCGTTTTTCAAGAGCTTGTACTCGAGTTGAGGACTTTAATATTCGTAATCTTTGTATAACTAAAAAGCTACTTAATCAGGGTTACCGTTACCATAAACTTCGTAAAACCTTTGCAAAATTTTATTATCGTAACCCTGATCTTCTTTCCAAATATAAAAGTAATTGAAGGACTCTTCTGCGACAAGGACTATCACAACCTGACTTCTATGGTGATGTGAATTATAAACTTCGTAAGATTCATGGTCATGATCACTTTCATACTATCTTTGTTAAACTTGTTAAAAAGTTTATCAAAAGAGGTTATGACCCTATCATTTTGCAACGTACTGCATGCTTGGTGGTGGACCCTTTTACAGTTTGCCACTATGCTTTCCTCTTTAATTGTACGATGACCTGACAGGCTGTGGACCCTATGATGACGCCTACCTAAAGCCCATTGGGACGATGGCGTTTGATGTTTGTCTTTAATCTTTCCTGTCGTGCCCTTAATGGTTTATTTTCTTGTTGCTCTGGCTTCTGCCAAGTCATTGAGTACCTTCAATGTGGCTTTCTAGGCTATTGTTTTTTTGTATTATATTTACACGAGCATATTTGTGTTTTACTTATATTGCCTATTGATGTTGCCTTGTTGGTTAGAGATTAAATCATGGCGGGGATTTCTTTGTTTACACTGTCCTCTTTTAATGGATTGACAGTAGGGTAAGTGTGAGGTTTGGTGCACCCTAGAACCGGTTTAAACCCCCAGTGGCCTACTTTGCCACTGACCGTTCCAAGGCGGTAGCCCTATTGTCAACCCTTTTGTGTTTGTGATGTCGTTTGCATTTTTTATTACTTTTGCCTTTTCGTTTGTCTGTTTGCGTGTTTGTTTTTGTGTTTTGTGGTTGACTGTCGTCCTTAAATGCTGCTTTCCCTGTCCGATATTGTTATCCTTCTTTGCACACAACGTTCAATTCTAATAAAATAATTTTCAAAATTCATCTGGCCGTTCTTAATCAGTAATATTTTCTGTTCTTCTTCATTTACGATCATGAAATACGTTCTTTGCGGGTTTAAACTAGAATATGTCTTAAGCTGAGGCTGGGAGGCATCACTGGTACTGCACCCTATATTAATTCTCATGAACATACTCAATAAAACCGCTTCTGCTACTTTAGTCTCATGTTTGTTTTTGTTGCTTCCGAGGGATTCACTTTTCTGTATGTATAGTCCTATTATAAACACACATTGCTAATTCAGTCGGCAAAAGGAACCGAACCATGGGCTTTCTGCGCCGCTAATTCAAGGGCTGCATCATTAAATTCCTCTTGACAATTTTAAAAGATAATTTCAATATTGATTTACTAAAGATATGTACCCTTTCAATTGTCACAAACAAACTGAATATGTTGTATATGCATCGTTGGCTATCTTGAAAATCGAGCGGCGACAATAACAAATGTGACAGAGACCCACAAAAGAAATATAATTGTTTAGTTCCATTAAAATACTGACACCAATGCCAAAGAAGCTGTCGTTTTTATATGTCTCTCTATAACTCGTTGCTACGTAAACTTCGAGTTGCCGTGGTGGCCGTATTGATGGAGTCGAAAGACATCAGCTTCAGTTTGTGTCCTCGACGATTAATTCTAAAAAGAATTATAGCCAACATCTATTTTGTCGTTCGTGAAAGGCAAACGTTTTGGCTATTTTTTTGGAAAGTTGGAAAGGGCGGACATCTTGGATGTATTGTTCATTCAAATACACAGCAAATATTCAAAAACTCGCTATTCGGTATATTTTAATGATATTTTGTGTGAAATCAAAATGTTATTAAAAGAAAATTATGCTACGGTTGTTATTTATTTCTTAGTCTCAGAATTTTAGGGGAAAAGTGGATACTTTTTATTTTTGCTGAGTATATATATACACATAGTAAGCAAATTCTCGAAGACTATATCTACCATAAAATGTCTATGATAACAGAGACCTCATCTAAAATCAATATCAACAATAAATTCTTATTTAAATTATCTAATTAACCAATTCGCTATTAAAATATAAATTCTACCAGTTTGATTTATTTTGCTTATTATTTAATACTTTTATTATACTCCCCCAGCTCCCGACGTTCCCCATGCTCCCCACATTCCCGCAAATCCCCAAACGTCTTCGCTCTGACGTTACGTCGCCTTTCCCGCATAGAAAAAATGACGAGGAGGGGATGGGTGGGCGGAGGTGGAATCGGACTTATATAGTATTCACCTTGATAAAAACAACAGAGATTAAACGTTATAGTTGAATGAAAATTAATCCAAAACTTTAGTAATACAAAGAATAAACATCAAATTAAATGAACAGTACATAGTTTGCCTCTTTAGAATTTAAATAAACAGTTATTTTAAAAGTTGAAATAAAAGGTTCGTGAATGACAGACGGATATACAGATTTGTCCTGTTTGACGTCACATGATCCTTAAACACACAAAAGCATATATCCCAAAATGCATCTTTGTTCAGTACACGCAATATAATTAGACAATAATTATGAAGTCTTCACCTGTTCTCAATAATAAAACAAACTTTGTGAAAAAAAATAACGACTGACACTCTGAAAACGGATGCAACAGGTAAACTATCCTACAATGAATCAAACACTGTTATTGTATGAAATTATGAAATTAAATAGAATTTACTTGAAATGTAGAGATCGAAAATAAGATAAAACTTCCTGCATTCAACTGTACATAAATTCGGACTTGAACTTTTCATACACTATTGACATTGTAGATTCCTATTAATAATTGCTGACAGTAATATACTGTATTGACACAGGCACACATGCGCTAAAAGGTCCAGAAATAAATACTTTAAATTGAATTAATAAATATTATTAACACACAACATCAAACATTACTTATGTAGTACATAGCATAAACATGTCACCTTGGTATTTTACAGGGCATCACAGTATCGTGACTTAATCTTAGCAATCTCAAAATGCATTGATCTAAATATGTTCCATGTGAAAGTTATTTTAAATCGTTCAAGCGGTATTTGACGAGAAGTCGTTTCAGCAAAAAATAACTGAACGACGGACGACGACGGACGGACAATATCGGCCAGAATAGCTCACGTTGAGCCTTAGGTTCAGTGAAGTCAAACTCTATTCATGCAGCAAACGATCGACGAATTAATTAAACTTTGATTGTTAAGCTTTTTACTAGTCTGCCCTGGTTTCGAACAACGTGCATGGGCCGACTTCCTGTGTAAAGGAACACGCAGAATAAAAAGCAAAGTAAGTATAACAATTTGCAGTGTTAAATATATTCAAATGCCGGTAAACATTCAACTACATATATATGTAAAATGGGGGTCCTGTGGTATTTTTGAGTTGCCAAAAATACCACAGGAATTTTTTAATTTTTTTAAACACACCTGTCTACAAATTTTGCTTATTATTTGTTGATTTTGCCCAAATATTTCATGAAATGGTGATTTTACTTGATTTATTAAAACTATTTTAAAATAGGGGTAGTGAAGATTGCAAGTTTAATTTTTTTTATAAGTTATCAAAATTATAAAATGTTTATTTAATACAAAACAAATTTGTCGATTTGTTATCAAAATTACATTCAATTAACAACTTTCTGACCTTGAATACAAAGGTGGTGGATCGTACTCATACACATTACTAAAACAATTTATTACACACTTTTTAGACTTTTTTGTAAGGTTGCCATTGCTTCTTTTCTTCCCTGCTCCACTAGTTCTTTTTTTTGAGCTTCACTTATTTTAGCCTTCTTTTGTTTGGTGTCTTCTTTTAAACTATAATATTTATCTAACTCATCTAAAATCATCTTAAACTCTTGATCAGATATTTGTGCATCACTCAACGCTTTTGATATTAACTGCTTTATACTATTTAACTATTTAAGTTTTTATTTCATGATGTTTTTGAGCTTTTACATTAAGCTTGCGTCTGATAAAATTAACACAAACACCTGTAGCTCCACATACTATTGCTGCTATTTCTAAAGGTAACAAAACTGGAATAACAAATCCAATCCCAGCCATAATAACACCTGCAGATATCAAGGTAGTGTCAATTCCATCTGTAATATTAATACCACGTTTATATTTTTTATAAAGTGACTGACGTATATCTCGTTCTGTAATTAACTTTTTTTCAATTTCTGAAATCTTTTGTAATCTATAATTTTGTCCGTCTTCCACTGACAAATCAGGATATAAACTTGGTGCTGTCGGTTGCTTCATTTTTTATTAATAAATAAAAAATTAAATTAATTCAATTAATAATGATGCCACCGTATTTACAGCTGTAGCGTTGGCAACCTTGCATACAAAGTTAACAACAGAACCAGCGCCAATCTCTAAAGGTTTATCAAAGTTATCATGATTGCGTGGAATGATGTGAAGCGTTATACCATAATTTGGTTGTTCAACACCATTGACAGAAACTATTACAGTTACGTCACCAACTAATCGTTCACATGCTTAACCTATTCCCATAATCCGTCCACGGCGTGTCATCACATGCCCCACATTTTTTTCTGCTCCGCCGTTACCAAATGAAAGTATTCTGTTTGACACAAGTGGGCCCTTAGCCTCTGCAAATATTGTTATAATTCCATATTTAAGATTATCAACTCTATTTTTTAAATGATTAAACTGGTCAACAAAAGGCACAACTCGCCTATATAAATTTTGAACATCATTTATTAAAGCCTCTAAGTCTTTTGTTTTTTTAGGTCTTGTTGGTCCATATATACTCATTGTTTTTTTTTTTATAAAAATATATTTTTTAAATAATTTCTAAAACACAACTCATAGGCAAACCGCGATTATCTATCTTGTTGCCATACTCATCTCTGACTTCTATTTTTAATTCAGAAATTGCACCATTCATAAGACAGTGATATTCAGGATAAAAACTTGTATATACAATATCTCCATACTGCTTATTTACTACAGGCACAACCCCTATAATAGTGCTTGGTGCGCCATTGAAATAATTACTACTCGTATTAACTTGTTCCAGATGAACATATAGCTGTTTATAAGGAGCTAAATTAATTGGGTAATCTCCTAAAGTAGTACCTGTCAACCATTTTCTGTCCTTGAATCCCAGCATTTTTGAAAGACCGCTTGACATTCGTGTTTCTATTGGCGGACGTACATGTATAATGCTGAAGCCAATTTCCTCAATACTGTCCAGGATAATATTTTCATTTGGCAATTTAAAATCTTTTACCAAGTCTTGAAAGTTATAGAGCCCACCTTCTAAATGTTCTATTTTATCTGGGTTTCGTGTCTTTATGGTTTCATGAATAATATTATACCAACCGATAGTGTAAATAAAACTTTTTAATCCGACGCGCTTAGTTCCATCTCTATTATCGATATACTGTTGTAAATTAATAGAGTTGTCTATGTTTGAAATTGTATGAAACATTTTTTTTTTAATATATATATATAAAAACACAAATAAAAATGATTTTTAAAGAATTCAAATATAACCCGGATGCTCAATATTTAAATACTTTTAGCAAAAAAGTGATAGATATAATAAATCAAAACATATTCATTACATCAGACGGTAAAGGCTTTAAAGCATCATTCCCCAATGTCTTTGAAAAATATAAACTCCCATACGTCAAATCAGATGCTATAGTCCAACGCTGGGGAACAGATTGGATGTTATTTTGGCAGAATAAGTTAAACTTTGCTATTTGGTGTGCGACAACTGGATGTGGCATTGATTTCAACAATCATCTAAAAGCTGATGATTTGGTTGGTTCGTTATTTCGATTTCATGTCTACTACCAAGTCAGAAGAATATTATTTGAAATGAGTGTAGCAATGCCTCAAGACTCAAATTGGAATGCGTTTAATAACACATATAACCGAAACGCATACGAGAGAATATGCAAGGAGTTTAACATTGACTTAAATTCAGACTGGAGACAGAAACAAAGCTATAATAATGGTCTAGGAACAATTTATAATTACTGGACAAATATTGGTTATCATCCTTTGGTAAATACTGTATACGACAACAAAACGATGAGTTTTACAGTCTATGAGAGTGATAAAACATATCATATTGATAACATTGCACAAGGATTTGGGGCTGACAATAGTTGGTCTAATTTTATACTAGATAGTTCATCTGGATTTACAAGAGCAGGAGTAGAAAGAATTAATGACAACATAAGAACATACTGCTGGGCAATTCTTGGTTCACAATCACAAACAAGAACTGATATACTTGGAACTGGAACAGCATTTGACGCACAGAAACAATTTTTAGCAAATGTAGAGGACGCAATAAATAGTCCCATCGACTTGCCCAGTCAAATTTCAAGATATGAAAACAATCTAAAATATGCAAGAAGTAAAGTAAATTTTGTCTATGGAAGTGGATCGTACATGTCTCCGAGCGACATGGAATTAAGAATCGGAATAATACAAGACTACAATAATGAAATTGTAATAGCAACCGATGCACAAGCATTAGGATTTAATAATGATGTAAATGTAAAACCAGTGCCACCAAAAAATATTCAACCTTTTCAAGGCACCACAACAAAGAAATTTTTACCGGAACATTCTGACTTTGATAAATCATCAATACATAAAACTGTGGAACATAACCCACCAGAAATACAAAAAATAGCGATTGAACACGAAGATAACAAAACAACTATAATTGTTGGTACTATAGTAATAGGTCTTGCTGCATTACTTATTTATGAGATTTACTAAACCACTCTTTGGCTGCCACATATAACAACCCGGAAACAAACATAAGCAAAGCCCATAGATTGTTACCAAGCCAATTAATAACATTACCTGTTGCAGATAAAAGCCATGATACTATTGCACCAATAACTCCTGGAAGTGCTGCAGTAGCTTTACCAGCTAGGTTGGCAAGAAGTTTACCAAGATTAAGTAGTTGTTTTTTTATCCAGTCTTTTACACTTGATGGATTAGGCTTTGGAGTTGGAGTTGGCGCAGCACTTGATGTGGGAATAATAGAATTAATTATCACCCCAAGAATCATACCAAACGCAGTCAGGATACTAACAATAGTAATACCTTGCTCCTTAAACAAGGTTTTGATCCTCTCACCAAGAGTTGTATCCTCCTTTAACATTTTGTTTATTGTCTCTTTTATCCTGCTTACTTGGTTACGAAAAGCTTCTCTGTTTTCATTAATGACATCCATTCTTGCACCTCTTTCATTTTCAAGGTCTTTGATGCGATCACTAATTATTTTTATCTGGAATTCATCATTATCAGTCTTAGCTTGTTCTAACTTTTGTTTTTCTCTTGTTATGTCTTTATCAAGTTGAGTGAGTTTTGCCACGTTATTGGTAAGTTCTTCCTTGACAGTTGTCATTGCTTTTACTATTCCATCCATTTCACGCCTGTCTATATTTGTTTGTGTTGAAACATCAGGACGCTCAATCACATCCCAGTCATACAATGATGTCTCTATGTTATCCAGTGATGCGTTTATGTTATCTATATCACGTGATAAATCTTGTAATGGAAGAGCATCCACATTATCTGGTAAATCGTTTATTGTGCTCTCCAACTCTTGCAACTTTTGTCTAAATTTTTGTGATACTTTTGTTTTACTGTCGTACTCCGGCAAATTTAAAAACTGTCTTACCACCCTTGTTCCCCCAGAGCCAATAATCCTGTTATATTCATTTGCCAAAGAACCAAGAAATGTAAAAGAGCCTTGCCTGGCAGTTATTCTTATTTCTTTATCACCAACAATCCAGTATAATGTTTTACCATCATCTGATACTTTAAACTGGTCATAATCCATTTTGTCCGGTGCCATTTTATATCGTTTTTCTGTTTCATCATAAAAGGATTTTACAAGATTTTTCTTGTATGCTTCAAGTTCGGATTCTTTCAACTCCCCACGAAGTTCAGCAATATGGTCGCTTTGATTAGGAAGACTTCTTAGAACAGGCTCATCAGGCACCATCGTTGCATCATCATCATCAAAATCATAATATTCATCATAATCATCTGGATCATACGTAGGATTTTCAAATCCTCCTTCAGCCATTGTTTATTTTATTTAATTTTAAAAAATATATTTAAAAAATAAAAACAATGTCGGCTTACGGAAACAAACTTAACCCTCATAGAAAACTAAGAGAACCTCATGGTGCCAAAGGCATCAGCACAAGTGTAGTAATAACTAATAATCCCTCAACAATAGACCAAAACCAGCAACTGCTTGTGAGATTTCCAAATCTAAGTACTAATGATGTGATAGTTCCAAGTACTGCTCGTCTTGCCTTTGAAATAGAACTTAAAAGCAGAACAGACGCCAACGCTACTCTATTTCAAAATCTGGGTAGAACAATTGTGAAAAAAATGACAATAAGAATAAGTGGCAACGAAGTCATGTCAATAGATGACAGTGATATATATCATTGTTATGTAGACTTATGGAAAAGCCCTACCGAACGATTAAACACAGCTTACCAAGGTATTGGTAAAGCAAACATGTTAAAACATAGAGTTGGCGCGGGAGATGCTTCCTCAGACACCAAAGATGAAGCTATAGCAGCAGCTTATGGAAATAGATTTTGTATTCCACTGGACTTTGAAATGTTAGAAAGTCATATGCCATTTTATCAAGCGGGGCTTGGTGATAGGTTAGAATATGAATTAACGTTTAACGATTATATAATCAAAAGCACTGATGCTGATGCATCTTATGTAATAAAAAATATCTGCTTGGAATTTGATACGGTTAGTGATGTTGAATTATCCAGACAAATAAGACAGCAAATCAATGGTAAGATGTCATTTATGTATGATCGTATCTTGCGACATAGAAAAATAATAGCAAACAAATCTGATACTCTTTGGAACATCAACATTAATGCTGTTTGAAGACCCAGAAAGAACAAGCACAGAATCCTTTTACAACCCAAAGATTGAAAAAGTTGAAATGACAATAGAGGGAGTACCAAATCAGTTGTATAGTCAGGGCATGAGGGCATATCAACATTGGGATGAAATTAACAAATATTTTGCTTTAACATCAAAAAGAAACAAAAACACAGAAATAGCAGCGAGGGACTTAAACTTTACCAGTGTTTCTCTTGAGACCTATTTGACAAAATCATATGCTTTGTGGCTTGACCTTAGAACATGTGATGACAATTTATTACACGGCAGTGGAAGAAGAATAGAAAACGGCAGTGAAGGCATAACGATATTAATAAATAAAAAAGCAGATGCAGATCAAACTTTAAATATTTATATATATATAATACAAGATGCGCAAATCAATTTTGAAGATGGAAGATTCAAAGAAGCAGGATACTAGTTTGCAACAAAAATATCCTAAATATTCACACAGTGCCATTATTTGTGGTCAGACAGGCTGTGGTAAAACAGAGTTTGTTCTTGACATACTTGAACAAGAGTATGTTGGAGTTTTTAAACATATAATTATATTGTGTCCAACCATAGAGTGGAACGAGGCTTATAAAAATAGATCCTGGATAGGAGATGTGAAAAACCCAAAAGATAAAAAAATAATAATTGTCAATCCCGTGAGCAACGGTAAAGAAATGTTACAAGAACTGTTGCGTTTCTTTTTCAAACAATATGCTGGCCAGCCCCCATTATACATTATTGACGATTGCTCAGCCACAAAAGAATTAACAAAAAAAAAAGATATGTTATCAGAGTTGGCATTCTCTGGTCGCCACGCCAAACAATCAGTGTGGGTTATTTCACAGAGATATAATTCTGTATTGAAAGATTTGAGAGAGCAAGCAAAATGGTTGTGTATATTTTACACCAAGGACAGAGATAGTTATGAAAATTGTTTGAGAGAAAATGATGTTATTCCGACGTTGGAGGAGAGAATCCGAATAAGAAAAGCTTTAGCAAAGACTAAATATTCTAAGTTAATTTTGAGGACTGACCAACCAACTGGTTATTGGGTTGAATAATTTTTTTAAAAATACAATCTAGAGTCTCCCATATAACCCATACACTCAATGCACTAACCAATATAGGTACAACATCACTACTCATGTTTTCCCGGGCTTGTAAAACATACCCTCTTGGCTCACATATAAAATATTCTACGCCATCCTTTGTCACAGAAATTACAGGCGTTTCCTGTGCACCTTTTTCGTACGTTTGTAAAAAATCACTTTCTGAAACACATATACAACATGTTACGTCATCTCTTGTCATAACATCCAGTGCTATTTTATTTTTGTTATAATCACTATTCTCACCGTCTGTTATTTTCATATCCATTTTTTCTTATATAATATTTTTTTATTATTACAAAATATATTTATTCCACGCAGGTATAATACCTTTTTTTACAACTGTTGCTAATAGTAATACTAACAGCAAATTAGCAATGTTAATAGCAATACTGACCATGAATATAGTATTGCTAATAGCATTGCTCATAGCAAAGTAGCAATGTTAATAGCAATGCTTGCAGCAAATTAATAATGTTAATAGAAAAAATATCAATATTAATAACAATGCTATTAACAATACTAACAATTACTAGTTGCATGAATATCGCAGCTAGTTGTTTTGTATTTTATATTTATTTCAAGATAAAAAATAAGATTAATAATATAAAAATGAATGCGGAAGAACTATTACAAAATATATCGGAACAGACGGAACCAGATGAATCAAAGCAACAAGAAACAAAAAAAGAAAGATTACCAGCCATAGTGGCTGGCGGTGGTAGTCGTCAATATTTGGGTAAAGACATACAACTCACAAACATAGATGGCATGCCACCGGATGAAATTAACAAACTTTACTGCAGATATGAAGCAAGGCTTGGGGCAAGTATGACCAAGACTTTAGGTAATTCTTTTATTAACTTGTATGTGATGGGAGTATCAAAATATTTTAATGTAACCAATCCACCAAAACTGATAGAAGATTTGGAGGAAGACCCATTTATTAATCCTGCTTTGACAAGTGCTTGTTGTGAGTTGTATTACAGGTATGGGATGTGCTTAGCACCATTTACAGCAATACTGACAACTGTTAGACATATTGATTTTAATAAAAATAAAATTATAGATAATATAAATGGAGAACCAAGAGAGTGAAGTTATACCTGTTGTTACACAACCTGTTGAACAACAAAAAGTAAAAAATCTAAAACGAGTAGAAGCTGGAAAAAAAGGAGCAGCGGCAAAAAAGGCAAAGCGTTTGCTTCAGGATGCAAATCAAGATGTAACAAATCAAAATGCTGCAAATCAAATAACAAAAATAACAATAGGTGAAGAAGAACCAGAAAAAATCAAAATAAATGTATACAAAAATTATATTCCACCGTGTCTGGTTTTATAAGGCATTGCTGGGTTGGGTTTGTATATTTATAACAAGAAATCTGCTACGCAGCCTGTAGCTGTGCAACCTGTTCATGTTGCACCAAAACTCCCGTTTGATTTTTAATAATTTATTTTAAAAAAATAATCATATAAAAAAAATGGCAGCAAGTATTGACGGAAAACAAATTGTAAATATGATGTATCATGCTGGAGTGGAAACACTTTTAACTATTGGATATTCTGAGATTGGCAGAAAACTACTAAAAAGACCAGCCCCTAAAGTGGATTTTAATATGGTAGATGTTGGGATGCTGTCTGTGGATATCATGTTAGCAATGGCTACAAAAGATATGCTGATTAAGCAAGGTATTATTCCTGCGGATATTATGAAATAATTTTAAAAAATATATATATAAAAAAAAATGGCAAGTGCAGTAGCAATGATGATCGGTGGCGCATTAACAAATGCATTAGCGTTTAGCGGTTCAAATTATTTCTTTTCAAAAATGGGAAGTCATTCAGATGAGGAAAGACAAAGGCATGACAAAGCAGTGGAACAATTAAACGCAGCACAAGTGGAGTGGAATAAAAAAAGAACAGAGAGATTAGATTTTATTAATAAACAATTACAAAAAGAACATCATGCAGAGCAGACTTTTGATGATGTGGATCAGGCTATGAAACAGTATTATTACATAACTGGCAAACATTTACTTTTGGAACCGGAGCCCAAGTTGAGTGATTTTTATACACCATCTCCGGATCAACAGAATAGAGAAATTACGTTTATTGTGGTGGGCATGGCTGCAACTGGATTTGTGGCGTATAAATTGATTTCATAAAAAAAAATAGTTTAAAACTATAATTACTTTAGACTTTTTTGGATTTGAAATGACTAAGTTTACTTTGAAAAGACTAAGTCATATGCGTGATACCTATTTTTTTTTGTTGTTCTTACATGGTTTCAATCCAAGTGGTCGAATATAATATGGTCGTTTAGCACTCTTCTCTAATTTATTTTTGAGATGATCAGGCGCCCATACTTCACCGTTGTCTGATAATGTCAATACCATGGATGGACCATATTCAGTTTCTACTATTTTCGTATCTGTAATAGTGTATATTTTATTTAGTTCCAAGTCTGTCCATTTCTTTGTGCTATTTTGATATTGCTCTTCAAGCAGTTCATCAAATTGTGCAGTTGTGATTTCCATTTTTTCTTTATAGTTATATAAAGTTTAATCTTTAGTAGAAAAAAATGGAAAAAATTTATTACAGCCCAAAAGGATTTTGGAGAGGTTACACAGCAGTTAAAAAATTAGCAAAAGAGGCTGGTGTCAGTGAAAAAAAGGCATTAGAATTTTTAAAGAAACAAGCTGTGTGGCAGATTTATTTACCTGCACCAAAGAAAATAATTAGACCCAGGTTTGATGTTTCTACTAAGAATGGAGTGCATCAAGCTGATTTGTTATTTTTACCGCATGATACTTTTGGCTTTGGTCGTGGACGCAAGACATATAAATATGCATTGACTGTTGTTGATATTGCAAGTAGATACAAAGAAGCAGAGCCACTAACTTCCAAGGATAGTAAAGAAGTTGCTAAAGCATTTGAGAAAATATACAGTCGACATTTGAAATATCCAAAGTTATTACAAGTGGATCCAGGCAGAGAATTTATGGGTGCAGTATCACAGTTGATGTCAAAACACAAAGTAAATATCAGACGGGGCAGAACAGAAAAACACAGAGACCAAGCTTTAGTTGAAAGATTTAACAGACCATTAGCTGAAAGATTGTTTGGCTATCAGTATGCTAAAGAAATAGATTCGCAAAAACGTAATAGAGAATGGGTAAAGAGATTACCAGAAGTTGTTAAAGCCATAAATGCGGAGACAAAAAAGCCTCCTCCTGTTGAAACAAAAATATTAAAAGATGATCCTATCTGTATAAATGCAAGTGTAAGATATTTATATCAACCCGGGGGACAAGAAGGTGGAAGACGCAGAGCAACTGATCCAATGTGGAGTGTAGATATTCACAAGATTAAATGTTATATGGTGACGCAAGTTATAAGAGTTTATTATTTGAAAGCACCAGCGCCACAAAGAGGATTTGTCACAGAAGAATTACTTATTGTTCCTGCTGATACCCAAATTCATAAGTTTTTATAGAAACCATGTGCATCAGTTGTAATTCCATCTTCTCGGATGTATCTTTTTGAGTAAAATGGTGATAATGTAACTTTGTTTACTGTTATGCCATATATTTGATGTTTTATTGATCGCATCATATTCATTTCATGGTTATATTTTTTCTTGTTAAATAGTGCATCCTTGTAGTTTTTAAAATTTATTTGTTTTTTGACTACATAAGTTTTTACACCCTTTGCTTTTTTAATAAGTTGTTCATCCGCTCTCAAAATAGAATATAGCTTGGGTCTTAATCCAACATACTCAGCTATAGCAACACCAGCACATTCGTCTTTCATTTTACCCAATACTTTTTTGTTTGTATCATCATGCATTGGGTGATCTTGAGGATAATCACTCAAGTCATACTCATCTTTCATTTCAGCCATGTCTTTGTATGCATCATCTGTTCTGATGTCTACAAGCAAGCTGTCAGTATCTGTGTATAATAAAGTACAGTTATCTCCGTACCTTTTTTTCAAAGTATTATAATACCAATCATACATCATATGCTTTGATAAATCCAATACTGACATCCCAACATAAATTGGTTTGTTTAATGTTAATTTTGTTTTGTTTGTATGCACTGCTGATAATTCATCTGAAAATTTTATACGGCGGTTAAAGTTTGGTTTAGCTATTATTTTTCTTATTTTTTCATTTTCAGAACCATCAGTTCTGACTAGTTTTATATCAGTCCGCTTGCGGAGATTTTCCATTGTTTTTCCGAATACAGAGTTATTCATAAGTTTGTAAAAGTCTTTTTCAAAGTTTGATTTAGCTTTTTTTCTTAACTCTGTGTTTAGATTTATGTATGATTTCATCCATGTTTTTTCATTAAATTCTAATACTCTGTGTATTTTTTTTAGTCTCATACCTAAAGATAAGTACAGTTCCAAATTTTTGTAATGTATTACATACTTTTTCTTGTCCATAAGATTAGGAACTAGTTGTTCTGTCATAGTATTATTTTCCAGCAAATCTGTTTGATAACCAGACAGCCATTCTTTTTTTACTACTAGCTTCTCTGGCGCAAGTGGATAGCCATTATGCAATTCATGAAGTTCTTTCGGATATTCTAAATCGACTTCAAGTATTTGTCCTTTATCAGTACCAGGTTTAGAGAAATAACCACGCTTGTTTCTATTTTTCCAAACAAATCCAGAATGCGGAAGTGCTTGACTCATTGCCCAACCGTATAAATTATTTGCATCAAAATACATTAAGAAATTATTTTGATCTTCAGGTTTGTAATTAGCAACAAGTGGATTATTCGCTTTGGCATATCTTTTTGACACCATGCTAATTCCACCTCGCATTCCCTTTTCTAAAAACAAATGCATATCAATGTCTGATAAAAGTTCTAATTCTATTTCTGAGTATTTAAGTAGTGCATCCCAAGATAATCCCGGCGCTGTATAATAATGTAAAGGATCAAGTTTGTATGCATTCATACATGTTTTTCTAAAAGTTTGAAACACATCTGCTAGCAAAGTTACATCCGTTTGCAAATATAAATCATGATAATCACCAAGGGTTTTACAGTTGAATTCTTGCCATACTTTTTGAGCATATTCATAATCTTCAGTACTTATGTTTTCATCTGATAGGCTGGGACCCAACCTCACGTATCGTGCAAAAAAACACTTTTGGTTTACCCGGAAAGATATACTCGTGATTTTTTGCATATCAATAGCAAAAACTGTACTCTATACGAAACCACTGTATGGATTAATGGTATTCTTTGCAACGCATTTTCTACGGAAGCCCATAAGTGATAAGAAAATATTGATATTCAAAGAAAAAAGGTGTACAAGTTTATATTTTAGCGATATGATTTTGTTTTGTACATAAATAAGACATATGCACGCCTAATTATATTCTGTTTATGCCGAATGCAATTTTCAATTATTTTTTTAAAATTAAAAGCGGTTTAAAGATGGCGGGCAGATGGGTGGAGGGAGGGACGGGCATACACCTTTTGGCTAAAGCTTTCATGCACGTTGTTAATAACTTCTGTAAATTGTTTTCGGTTAAAACCAACTTTACTGTGAAGTGTTATATCGTTAAGATGTCACTTTCTTACAAGCAAGACCGATTTTCTCCTTTTCAGAATAGAGTTATGACCCCTGAGTTACTTAACAAAAATGCACATTTTGGGTAAAACTTAGGTGCAAGGTTTCTTTATCTTATTTTGGATTTTAACTAAAATTGCTGTGAAGCCTTATATCAAACAGACATCACTTCCTTACGATCAATGTGTACCTTTGCCTTTTCTAAATAGAGTTATGGCCCCTGATTATCTACGAAAATACATTTTCCTGTTGTGTTTATGTTAATTAATCAAATTTTGTTGAAAATTAAACAACATTTTGGGTGGAAATTTTATATACAAATAGGATACCAGTATATGTTAATAATATTTATGATACATCACATTGTTTTGCCATTTTGGAATAGAGGTATGAGCCTTATTTTACTTAGAAAATATGGTTATTGCAACAACTATCTTGAATTGTGTAGAGTTTAAACCATATCGTTTAGCGTGAAGTCTTAATAACATTAACATACTGGCAGATATTTAGAATCCGTTCGATGGTAGCTTTTAGATTTCTTAATACAGTTATGGACCTTTAATTTACCTTGAAAATAGAATAGTAGTTACTGCAATTATTGTCTTATCAAATTGTAAACTTCCAAAATTGGTTCACTATTTTGTCACAGACGTTTGATTGTATTTATCAGAAAAATAACAGGGTTTATATTGACTAGTTTCGTTGGAAGGCGATTGAGCGACGTCATTGTTTGGGTATGACGTCTGACAGAGTTTCTCCAAAACATCTTGAATACTATCTAACTGATTTATTTGAAATTTGCACTTTTGTTACATATGATCATTAACTGTCCAACCAACATTGGTGTTTCTGTGACCTTGAGTTTCAATTCTAGGTTCTGATTGATTGAACAGGCAACTTCTGGTTAAGAAGTTTGTCAACGTTTCTCAAACACATCACGAGCTTGAATATTTTCCTACGGTTTGTATCGCCTTGATCCATGGGACGCAATGTATTAAATAGTGTAATAGAATCATGTTTACAGTTTAAAACTATAAGTATCACTAAATGTGATCCATATCCTATTTCGAGTCAGAAACAAATTATGGTATAAAAGTCGAGAAGGAAATATAACATTCACAGAACACAATCAATCAAACACACAAACGTATTTGAAACAAACAGCAATCACAAGGATAGAAAAGAGCAAATTATGCGAAATGGCAAACTCAAACGGTTGAAATATGGGTACCTCCTTGGAATGGTCAGTGACAATATGGATACCTCCTTGGAATGGTCAGTGACATAAAGGCTGCTGGGGTTAAACCAGGTTCTAAAGTGCACCATACCTCACTCTTACCCTATTTTCATTCCAATAAAATTCGACCAGCCAGGCTATAACCCCTTACAAACTAGGTAGTATGAATAGCTTTAGTAGGCAATATAAGTATAACACAAAATGATCATGTATATATGAATAGAAATTCCCAGAAAGCCACAAAGCAAATACTTGTCAGAAGCCAGGACAAAAAAAGAATAATGACGATCAGACAATCAGACAATCAGAAATTAGGCCTATTTAGGGAGAAGCACATGCATTCATTACGATATATAGTATTGAAGGATAGAGATAGAGAGCAGAAGAAGGCCCTTTACTATATACATATACTATAACTATATTCTTTCTAGCCTTCTATATTATATATCGTAATAAATTCCTGTGAGTAGATGTTATCATAGGGTTCAAAATCAGTCGGGTCATCGCAACATTAATTGTAAAGCATTGTGGCGAACTGTAAATGGGTCAACATCTAAACATGCAGTGCATTGCATAATGATATGGTCATATCCTATTTTGTTGTTTGTTAACAAGTTTAACACAGATTGTATGAATGTGATAATGACCAATAATCTTAAAAAAGTCTGTACATATAGTCACCACAGTATTCACGTTGTGACAGACCTTGTAGCAGAAGTGTTCTGACAATACTTTAAGTAAATCAGGGTTATGATAATAAACCTTCGCAAAGGTTTGTCCGGATATAAAACTCAATGAAGCACTATTAAAGCTGGAGTAGATGAAAAGCAAAACAAACTTCCAACTATGTACGGTATTCCTAATTTACAAAAACAGCCTAATAAAGCACACTTTCTTCCTATTTCTAGTGTCTGCACCACTACAGACATCTCCAAAGGTATAACGTCCTGTCTTACTGCCGCTGTAGATGACGTAACACAATATTGTGCTAAAGCTTATGCTAACTCTTGGATTAATATATTTTGGTCGTTATTACTTTCTTGAAAACGAATGCAGTAAACGTCACGCAAACCTTTTCAAATATAAGCTTATTGCTTTTATTCAATATTTATTTTAGTGAATAAACACTAATGTTTGCTCAGCATTATACTGCGGTAGAATACAATGTATTCTTTGGCATATCACTCCGCCATTAAAACAATCAAAATGGACTCTACCATTGCGTTTTCCATAGGGTTGCATTATATCGTTTGTTCTTACCATCACTTTCTAAAATTTCATAGCTCTAAACAGCCTAACCTAAACTTAAATTCATCAAAAATGTCCAAAGTAAGCGGAGGTCCGTTCGATTGTTTACCACTCAGCACCACCCAATGGCATTAATGGTGTCAGATCGCGGAGATGATTTCTGATAACTATTTTGATATTTTAGCTATGGTCATGTGACAAATTATGACGTTATCGCAGACTATTTTCTAAGACGTTGACAGAGTCACATGGTGATCCTGGTAAAGGTTGGGTAATGATCACTGTTAAAAGGCTTATCAAAGGAGGTTGTAACCTTATTATTTTGCAACGCACTGCATGTTTAGTGGTTGACCCATTTACAGTTCACCGCTTTGCTTTCCACTTGATTGTACGATCGCCGGAAATATTGTGGACCTATGATGACGTCTACCTAAATCCTGAAAGGACGGTAACGTTCGATGGTTGTCTTTAATATTGTCTAGTCGTGCCCTTAACAGTGTTAAAATTGAAACTAGAAATTGTTATTGTCCATGGGACAAAAACGTATGGCTCCCCCACTCGCCCGAACAGACATAATTGACGACTCTAGGTCCAACTGTTCTTTATTGATCTGAGATCGTTTTGATATTCAATATCCCTGTGACTGTATCTACTATCTGTATCAGTAAGGCCACATAAAAAAATATGTGTGGTTCAAGTAACCCGACCGACCCTATTTTTTTAAAGGGCCGACCCTAAAACTTCTTATGCAAAAATTAAAAAAAAAAAAATTAAAAAAAAATCAAAAATAAAATCAAAAAAAAATCAAAAAAAATCTAAATTAAAAAAAATCAAAAATCAATAGGGGTCATCTACTGGTCATGACCAACCATCCTTCCAAGTTTAAGGACCCTAGGTCCAACCATTCTCTAGTTATTGATCGGATATAGTTTCACCGCAACCTTGACCTTTGACCTAGTGACCCCAAAATCAATAGGGTCATCTACTGGTCATGACCAACCATCCTTCCAAGTTTGAGGACCCTAGGTCCAACCATTCTCTAGTTATTGATTGGACATCGTTTCACCGCAACCTTGACCTTTGACCCCAAAATCAATAGGGTCATCTACTTGTCATGACCAACCATCCTTCCAAGTTTGAGGACCCTAGGTCCAACCGTTCTCTAGTTATTGATCGGACATCGTATTAATAGTCAAGGTCACTACGACCTTGACCTTTCACCTAGTGACCCCTCTACTTGTCATGACTAACCGTCATTCCAAGTTGGAGGACCCTAGGTCCAACCGTTCTCTAGATATTGATCGGACATCGTTTTGATAATCAAGGTCACCGCGACCTTGACCTTTGACCTAGTGACCCCAAAATCAATAGGGGTCATCTACTTGTCATGACCAACCATCCTTCCAAGTTTGAGGACCGTAGGTCCAACCATTCTCTAGTTATTGATCGGACATCGTTTTGATAGTCAATGTCACCGCAACCTTGACCTTTGACCTAGTTACCCCAAAATCAATAGAGGTCATCTGCTTGTCATGACCAACCATCCTTCCAAGTTTGAGGACCCTAGGTCCAACCATTCTCTAGTTATTGATCGGACATCGTTTTGATAGTCGATGTCACCGCAACATTTACCTTTGACCTAGTGACCCCAAAATCAATAGAGGTCATCTACTTGTCATGACCAACCATCCTTTCAAGTTTGAGGACCCTAGGTCCAAACATTCTCTAGTTATTGATCGGACATCGTTTTGATAGTCAAAGTCACCGCAACATTGACCTTTGACCTAGTGACCCCAAAATCAATAGGGGTCATCTAATTGTCATGACCAACCATCCTTCCAAGTTTGAGGACCCTAGGTCAAACCATTCTCTAGTTATTGATCGGACATCGTTTTGATAGTCAAAGTCACCGCAACATTGACCTTTGACCTAGTGACCCCAAAATCAATAGGGGTCATCTACTTGTCATGACCAACCATCCTTCTAAGTTTGAGGACCCTAGGTCCAACCATTCTCTAGTTATTGATCGGACATCGTTTGTGACACAGACAGACAGACCTTCAGACAGACAGACAGAAAGCACAAAAACAATATGGCTCCCCTACCACACTTTGTGTGGGGGAGCCATAATAATCTCTCTTGTCATAGAGTTGGCTTATTATTTCTCAGTTTCAATCGCGAGATGTAAATCGAGTAAAGAAGATATAGCAACTATGAGAAATATTAACTTTTTTGAGGTGAAGTTCTTTGGAAAGAAAGTATATGTAGTAAAGAAAAGAAAGGGTTGTAATTGTCCAAAATATCATCCATATACAAAGAGGTATAATAAAAGGCTTCAATTACATCTGCCTAAGCGTATCTGGTAAAAGACTAAAAATGAAACCTCTAACATAACAAAACAAAAAAAAATCTGCAACAAGAGTTGCACATTTCGTTCTCATTTGGGATTCCAACAATTTGTCTATAAACAGTAGAATATTAAAATATTATCTGATATGAATATAAATGCTTCGAAAACAACTACGTGACAAGTCCACATAGTGTAATTGTCCAAAACCCTTCAACTAAATATAAGTGAGAATCAGAACTCGTTTACTGTAGTTGCCGTGTACTCAGTCTGATTATTTAAATATTTGCAAACATCAAGGGCGATAACTTTGTAAACCACTCCTCAATTGTTCTCATTGTCAAACAAAACCGAGACCATAATAATATTACCCCAAAAAGCATGGAAAATCAAATGCTATTTATTACAATCATCGTGAAAACAATCACGCTCCTTAGGCAGAGGACGATATCCTATTTGTTCAATTAGAAAATTACACAGTAATTGATGATATTTCAAAGGAAAGTAGGAAACAATCAGACGATTACATTTTTCGACAATTTAGAGCAATAACTTGATACTCGTCTAACCTGTCTGAAGTCCGTTTGATATAAAGTTACACGCCAAACTGTGTGAAAATCGAAACCAATTTATTTAATGTATTGTGTACGAAAGCTGAAATTTGCATTTTTGCAATAATCAAGGGCAATAACTCAGTAAGGCAGGTGTCAGTTCTGCTCATTGTCATCTTGCCAAAGTTCATATTCATATAAAGTCTCACACTAAATAATGTGAAGATCGGAATCCGTTTAGTAAAGTAATGTGTGTACTCAAGCTAAAATGTGCCTATTCTTTCAATAACCAAGGGTAATAACTCTTTAAAGCAAGTGTCAGTTTTACTCAGTATTGAACTTGTCAAAGGCCTTGTAGGTAGGAGGCCTAACACCATACAACATTTAGTGGAAATCGGAAACCGTTACTGCAGTTATTGTGAACACAAGAAATTCGCATTATCCCTGGCATAGGACAAAACAAAATTCATAAAAGGTCTATAACTCTTGTTAAAATTAGTAAAGTGTAACATAATCAGGTTTTGATTCTGTAGTTTGATATTTCATATACACATATAGGTTTCAAATACTGGAACAGTATTTGCCTAAAAGGACGTGTGCAAATTTCTTTATTTTCCTTTGAATGTTTGTTCAGCGATTTTCATATATTGGCTTGGTACGAATGGGTTACCGTAGAAATCGCGATGCTGTTACGAAATGCAAAGTATGCCAGAAGTCCATACAGTGGTTTCATATGTACAAGACCCCCATCTGTTAATATTTAAAAAATCAGGAGTATATCTTTCCGGGTAAACGTTTTCGTTTTTTTCAGGCTTGGGTCCCCGCCTATGATAAACTACTGTAAAAAATTTCTATGGGTGGTAATTCTGTTTCTTTAAATCTTTCCATGTTATCCATATATTCGTATGGATAAACACCTTTTCGTAAAAGTAGATCTGTTTGTTCTCCAAACTGATTTTTGGTAATTTTAAAATCAGATTTGTTTGTTGCTTTAACCAATTTTTCCAGAGACGAATTCATAAATTGGAAACTGTCTAAAAATCTAAATTGACCAACACTAAATGAAATATACTTTTCAGCATTATTTGGGATGCAAGTAATATTACCTGTTATTTTAGCTATATTTTGCATTATAAGATGACTATCATATCCTTTAAGGTTATGAAACATAACAGGAATTGTTGTTGTGTTTGGTCTTATTTTTAATTTTAGGTTGCAGTTTTTATGTGCTGCACCCCTATATTCTCCTGTAAAATGACAATGATCTCTTACTTTACAGTTTTTATCATTGTCAATTATATTTTTACATATCCAGCAGTGTGTTGCTTTTTCATGATCTATTTCATTCTGCTGTGTCATGATTAAAGGTTTAGGATGAGCAAATATGTTATTGATGTTGCTCTTTTCACATTCCAAATAATTTAAAAACTTTTCAACAGTATCCTCACCTCTATAAATAACAGGTTTTTCTGCTTTACCATCATATATAACAACTTGATACCCAAATCCACAAGCTTCATGCACATTTGTAATTTCTGATTTTTTTCCAAATTTTAAAGATTGGGGTTTAAGTATGCTTTCAAAGTCAGCATATATTACATAAGGTACATGCATTTGTTTTTGATGATTTTTAAATTTGGTGATTGTACCTTTTTTTGGCATCTCGATCCGGCAAGAGTTTTTGTTAATACCTTCACAGTCAATTTTGTGTTTTTCAAGTAGTTCTTCATCGGAGCATCCATGAAGACAACGATCACAAAAGTAAGTTTTACAACGATGTTTGTTTTGATCATAAAGTAATTTGTTTAGGTCTTTAATCCAGCACCAATGATATTTTGTTTCTTTTTTAACTTTTTCGTGATTATCATCAGGGTTGTAATTATCATCTATAATCCCTTCTTCGTTGTTTGGATCATCTTCGTTTTCTGGTTCAACTTCAGTATCTTAAGAGATTAACATCAAATTAATTCTTTTTATGTCCTTCGGCTGCTCTGATATTTTATATGGAAAAACAGATGCCTTTTTAATTTTTTCTGATACTGTATACCCGTAAGCATTAATGGCAAGATTGTTTTGTTTTTCTACTTTTGAAATTTGTGAAATCGGAGTCGGACAATCAATATCTTTCATGTTTAACTTACCCATGTGTTTGTTGTGACTAGACATCTTGATTGGATTATTTTTATTAGGCCACAAAGCAGAAACCAATGACACTTCCAAGCATCTATCATCTTTATTGATAACATTTATAATTGCTTTCTTATCAGATACTACTTTATGTAAAGGAATATATGAAGAACCTTTTAGTGGCTCATACTTTGCAAAATTTAAATAAAGTGTAATACAGTAATCAACTTCTAATCCTGATGCTGTGTTTGTAAATTTTTCCAAATTTTCTTGTATGTCATCAGATGATTTATCATACAACTCATCTATTTTTTCAGAAGATAAAATTGTATTTTGTTCACTATGTAATACTGCTGTGGTGTATTTTTTTGTAGCACCATCATCTTTAAATAATTCTACAGTGAGACCTAACTGACATTTTATTCCATTCATTTTTGTCAGCTCTTTGGTTATTTGTTTCGTAATGATAGATTTTTTATCATGGAGTAGTTTCCGAGGATCTTTATATTTTTTGGCAGATATTTCGTATGCTTTGAAATAGCCACACATTGGCTTGTCAACCAGTTTTAATTCTGAAATACTTTCTTTAGATTTTCTATCATTAAACTCTTTCAGTTCATTTATAACATTTTCCTG
Organism: Cyrtodaria siliqua; assembly: GCA_037043455.1. Taxonomy (NCBI): domain Eukaryota; kingdom Metazoa; phylum Mollusca; class Bivalvia; order Adapedonta; family Hiatellidae; genus Cyrtodaria; species Cyrtodaria siliqua. The sequence continues at coordinate 29,710 of JAWPHD010006602.1, read as the reverse complement.
TAATTTAGCATAATTCTGCTTTTGTTCATTTATAACATTTTCTTGTTATTTATCATATTTCTGCTTTTCTCGTTTACGTTGTTTTTTAGCACGTCGTCTTTTGAGTACTTTTTCTAATGTTTGAGATTTAACCTCTTTTGGAGTTTCCTTTGGAACTTCTTTCAATGCATTTATACCGTTAGATAGTGTTTGCTTATCTATTACACCTGTATCAAACAGGCGTATTAAATTTTCTACAATCTCTTCAGTCTTCATTATTTCTTTTTGATATACTTATATTTTTTTTTTATTTAATATAAAAAAATATCAAAAAGAAACAATGGAAATTAATGTTTGCACATTTCTTAAAATTGGATTACACAATCCGTGTAAAAATAAGACTACAAAAGATTCTAATTATTGCAGTTTGCATAAGTATAGATTAAAAACAAGTCATGTATTACCGTGCTAAATATGTAAAAAAGGCACAAAAGCAAAAAATAAAATTTGTGCTGATTGTGGTGGAGTTTCAGTCAGAATAATGACACGTTATTGGAAATTTAAAGATTATAATGCTGAGTGCTTAAAATTTAGACGTATTGATGTTTAACCATATAAAAAAAAAATATATATGTTTATATTTTGATAACTTATAAAAAAAATCAAACTTGCAATCTTCACTACCCCTATTTTAAAAATGTTTTAATAAATCAAGTAAAATCACCATTTCATGAAATATTTGGGCAAAATCAACAAATAACAAGCAAAATCAGCATTTCATGCTGATTTGTAGATAGGTGTGTTTAAAAAAATTAAAAAATTCCTGTGGTATTTTCGGCAACTCAAAAATACCACAGGACCCCCATTTTACATATATATACTACAGTCATTCTGCACAGGGAATGCAGTATTATGATCGTCTTTACTATGGTCTTCGACAAGGTTCCAGATTATCGATGTTATGGTATGGTTTCAGAGGGAAAGCAAATAAATGGATTCAGGCGTTCCTTGGAGACAGGTAACAACATGTTGTGTCGTCTTAGGACGATGCATTCGCGAAGGTTCTCTCATTGCACAAGGCTCCGTTTTTTAACCATATGTTTCAACTACATGCCTGCCTCTTTGTGATCAACTGGCAGGATTATTCTTCTTTACTCCTCGGCCAAAGTTTATTTTTAAATGCATGACAATAGTTTAATTATGATAAAGAAATGCCTCGTATGTTGAAATAAAATTGTATAGACATCTATGAATGCAACTGGTATATACATGTATATATAATACGGGTAAATGGATCCTAACATGTGCCAAATGTCTCCACAAGCAAATATTCGTATTTCAGAAAATATCTTGATGAAAATTAAAAAACATATTTAAATGCCATTAATTGTACAAAAACAATACTTTAGTATACAATATTGATTGAAATGAACAAGAGGCCCACATGGCCCTGAATCGATCACATGAGGATCTTGGTAATGATGAAAAAGTGTCCCCTCGAGCATTTTTATTGAAGACATTTTAAGATTTTTCTTATCTAAGTCTATGCAGAAACATGCAAAATCTCTATATAAAAACGTTGAACTCCATCTTTGACAACATGGTCTTCAAATGAGTAAAGTTGATAATCTATGGGTTAGCGATAATATTAATAACAAAGAACAGGCCAATGAGCGCCTCTGACTGCTCTACAAGCTAAAATGGTTCTTATTTTTTTCCATTTCATTTAGCTGTTCTAAATATTTGTTCACTATTTGTTTACTTTGATAAATGTTTGTATGTCACATGCTCTTAATGAGCAATGACTTATGGAATAAAACCTAACCTTAAAACTTAAAATTTGAAAATTAATAAACACACGCCCAGGTGGACTTTAGTATTATCAATAAGAGTTCGGGAAAATAATTAGGAATTTCTATCATACATATATAAAAACTCGGACAATTAGAGAGTTTCCCGCATTGGTTGGTTATAAAGTAATGACAAGATATTTAAAATAATCTGCGTGTGCATAGGTCTTTTGCCTATCTCAATGTTGTTTCCAATATGCAGTCCTTCATAATTTCCTCAAGTTCGTCACATTGATCTTTGGTCTATTCCAGTTCAATAGCAAACAGCATATCTCTACGAAATGTGTGCTACGCTTCAGTGTATTGTCCAGGAGACTGGGTTAGGTTCTTTGGTATTGGCAGAAAGAATATATGCTCAGCCGTTTGAGGTACCTGGGTCTTTATAATGTCTTCAATCGTGATATGTTTTGTCTATCTTTTTTAAGTTTTGCGTTACGTCCAGAGTCAATGTTTTGATCCACGTTATTTGATTCATGACTGACCTGAGACAACTAGTTTATTAAATGACATATACTGCCTTTTAAAATGTGTTTGCATACTGACAGGCGTCTAAAAACGTCTGAAAAAACAAGTACGTTCCACCAGAAGGTCGGTGGTGACAGTCATCGTTAAATCGTAAAAACATCATCTAATGTTAAATAACATTTGCATTTTCATTTGTATTCTACATGTAATTCGGGGGGGAAAGTGTATTATTTGAGGGGAAAGTACTAAGTCATCTAATTGCAAAATATGAATATGAATGTACAAACTCCTACGTTATCTTCCCTGTGCATAGATAAAAGGTCAAGGTCATACTGTTGCTGCGAACGTGACCTAAACCACACGTGTATTGTAAGAAAGTAAGTAAGCAACTACTATATCATGTTGAATTGTAACACTCAATACACAACTTTTTTCCGAAGTTAGAAGTCGATAATGCTCATGAGAAACTGACATAAACGCAACATCTGAAAGCTGACGAGCTGCGGAAAAATAATGTATGTGTATATTGTTTTCTTATGAAAGTTGATCAATTGAAAATTGATAAATGTTAAATGAAAAACTCACTGAGTGAAACTTACACTCGTTACTATGTAAACATTATCACACTCTGCAACTACGGTATCGTATTGCGTTAATATAAACACCTATATGTACGTTCATTTTTTATGATTAGTCGTTTTTTCATCAAACCCAAGTGATGTGTTGTAGCAGTGTGTGTCAAACACTTCCGTCTATTGATCATATTTCATATACTATTCTTTATTATTATCGAACGTTTAGAATAAGAGTACACACTTTTCTAAATTTTCAAGTTCTCGTAAATCTTTGAAGATGGCAGTTCTTCTAGTTCTGTAAAAATAAATAATACATATAAGAAAAGTATGCAGGTACAGTTTATTTCCATGCACATTCATTTTGTCTCTTTCATAGAAGAGCATATAACTAAAACAAAGATTCGAAATAAAACAAAAAATCCGACTGCATTGTCGATCTGTACCCCAAGTCATCGAATTAAGTAATATTGCTATTTTAATAGTTTGCTGAATGGAAAGTATATTAGTTACTATAAATATATACTATTGGGCGAGGCGCTGTGTCGATGTTGGTATCTAGGGCTGCTGGTTTGAATTCGTTGGTAAGTGGTTGGTACAAATGTTTTTCCACACATCACATGTATATAGAGACAGACAGACAGACAGATATATATCGATATGTTTTTCTGAATGGAAAGTATATAAGTTAATATATATATAGTCTTTAATATACTGAAAAGGAAAAGAAACGCATAATGGGTATTTCCGTTATATATTGTATGTTTACTATGCTACTGCTAATCGAATGGTACAGGGGCGACATTAGGCTTGTTCTTTCGGAAAGAAGGTTTAAACAGCATCGAACACACCGATGGTTACCCCTTTACAGTTCCATTATCGACAGAATGCGCATTTGGCTCAAGCAGGTTAGCAAACTTAAGCTTTAAACGCTGCAATCTCTTAACATTAAAGACAATTATTATACTGAAATGGCTTGACATTTTCAAGCGAAACTTCAACATTTATGAATTCGTGTAACAAAGTATACTTTGATTAAAAGCTCTACTACAAGGCAGAATTGTCCTTTCTGTAATTACTTGTAGCCCCTTTTTGGTACAAAACACGTTGGATACATCTGAAATAGTATGTAAAATTAGGTGTGTATAATAGTGTATAGGCATGTTTTGATTATGCGTTTCTTTTTCCTTTCAGTATAGTATTTCCCTGAGTGTTTACTACTGTTTAAATACGTATCCGCATTACCATTCTGGTATTATCATTATTGAAACTGCTTTAATTATGTATGCTTCCGTATCCAATAAACAACCATACCTGTATTTTGCACTGTATCATACGCATCTTCAGATGAATCCCTGCCGGATAGTGAACAGTATTGGGAAGAATCACTGGAAATATACAAAACATATTTAAATAAGGTCATAAGGTATTCATTATGCTCACATAATTATACCCACGTTTATAAAAAAAAAAGGTGTATTAAAATCCCTCCGTTTGTCCGTCTCCTCCACATCTCCTCCTAAACCGCGGAAAGGAAATCAACCAGACCCTATCATTTTGCAACGTACTGCATGCATGGTGGTGGACCCTTTTACATTTCGCCACTATGCTTTCCTCTTTAATTGTACGATGACCGGACATGCTGTGGACCCTAGGACGACGCCTACCTAAAGCCCATTGGGACGGTGCCGTTTGATGTTTGTCTATGATCTTTCTTGTCGTGCCCTTAATGGTTTATTCTCTTACTGCTCTGGCTTCTGCCAAGTCACTGAGTACCTTCATTGTGGCTTTCTAGGCTATTGTTTTTTTGTATTATATTTACACGAGCATATTTGTGTTTTACTTATTTGGCCTATTGATGCTGCCTTGTTGGTTAGAGATTAGATCATGGCGGGGATTTCTTTATTTACACTTTCCTGTTTTAATGGGATTGTGAGGTTTGGTGCACCCTTGAACCGGTTTAAACCCCCAGTGGCCTACTTTGCCACTGACCGTTCCAAGGTGGTAGCCCTATTGTCAACCCTTTTGTGTTTGTGATATCGTTTGCATTTATTATTGTTTTTGCCTTCTTGTTTGTCTGTTTCCGTGTTTGTTTCTGTGTTTTGTGGTTGACTGTCCTCCTTGAATGATGCTTTCCTGTCCGATCTTTTTATATTTCTTATTAGTGTATGACTTCACCATATGATGACGGCGTGCAAGAAAAACATTAATTGTGGCTCCGCAACCAGGAGCCCTTAAGGGTGGGGGGAAGTGGAAATTGAAATGTTGAGTAAACTATAAATTCAATTACACTGTCATTTTTCCATAGTGTTAAACATTACTGGAATATGTAATCGTCTATGAAATATAAACAACATATCAAACGAATGTATTACTTCAAACTCGGACGTCTGTCCAAGGGCCCAGGGTGAGAGGGTGGGGTGGAGTATTGTTTTGTAAGTATGTCTCAAATGGGAGGTTATGTTGATGGGATTCTACTGTGTAATTGTTTCCCTCCTATGTTTCCCGTGGGGCCCGTTGAAAAGGGTGTCAAAAGGTAAAATACAACAACAAAAACATAATTTTTGCATATACCTTGGTATATATACCAGTATACCCGTCTATGAAATATTAACAACATACCAAACAATTTTATTATTTCAATCTGTTACGTCTGCCTAGGGGTTGGTTGTATGTATATGTGTGTATGAAATGGTGGGGGGGGGGGAGAGAACGAGAGAGAGAGAGAGAGAGAGAGAGGGGGGAATATGGGGTGTCATTCGATGTTTTAATTATGTCTCAAGTGAAACGTTATTATGATACGATTACACTGTATACATTTGTTTCCTCATACGTCATCGGTGGGGTCTGGGGGAAGGGGCATCGAATACACTTATAATTCAATTACATTGTTATTTTCTCATACGATTTCACATTTGTATAAATAGTCGTATATGACAGAGATACACAGCAAGTCAACTGATTTATTATTTAATAATTACAAACTGTGAACAATACACATAGTTACTGCATTCTGACTGGTAAGTCATTCTTACAATTTTCTTGCTATTTCTCAATAACACGTCAAAGTAAAATAGTTTCAGTTGCGCAGGCGCAGACTATAGTGAAAGCCAAACATTTCATTTGAAAGGGGCCCGGGGTATGCTCGGGCTTCCGAACACTATATCAGGAAAAAAATGTTGAACGGTTCCGGCATCCGAGCTTCCACCTGGATACTCGCCTGCATTTCTTATTTTTGTTGCATTCCTAGTCACGATGACGCAACGAAACGTTACATGACGTCAATTTTTTAAACCGTTAACGTCACAGAACGAAAGTAAATAAACAGTGGATTTAAACAGACGTGGACTCACTAGCATAATACAGAATAATATACTCAGTAAATCGTAACGCTATTGATGATTATTTGAAAGTCATGCTATTTTTAAAAGCTGAATCAATAAGAACAACCGACATTTCAGACCTTTTTTCCGCTGGTAACATGGTGCACTCTGACGAGTTTGGGAGACACTTTTGGGGATAAAGAGGACATAGCAGGAAAAAGGTTTTCGGCCGGGGTCTGCACTGCCTCAAAGCAGCTACGCCACTAGAAACATTTGTTTAGGAAACGTAAAGATCTATGCCTATATACCTTTGTGCGAAGTAGATTTCAAATTTGAAAATGTGTGATTTGGCTGATTGATTCAACTGAAATTAATTTAATGTAAGACAGTATGTGTTCATGATGATATTCGAGTGACAAGAGAGATTAAGCAAGTAACCAATGATTGAAAGGTATTAATTAATATAATGTTTAATATAATATTTTACACTGTCCTACATGTATACATTTACAGTTTCATACATTTATACGGAAACGCATAAACATTACTACCTCTGATCTGAGTATCAAAGAACAATCAAAACAATTACCTGTAAAATGGATACAGGGTTAAAGGGAATTGACCTGTGTGAAGACAACATGGGTATTTGCGATGGCGCGCCGTCAAATTTGCTCTAGTTTATATTAACTTTAACTGCTTATATGTGCTTGAACTTGAAAATAATAAAGATGAGTTTAAACATACAGTAAATATTAAGAAAATACAAACTAAAATGTTGTTTTTAAATAGTGTTGATCACAATATTCATTTAAAAAAACAGGAATGCAAATATAACATTTGGATATATTATATTAAAGGGATACACGGCAATCTTGAAGTGTTTGAAATGGTTCTCTCGATTTATATATCCAGTATCATTTTTACTTTTACCCTGGTTACATTTAAATAAATCAGAATTTAAGTATTCACTACTTCGTCTTATTATACTATAAGTTTTAATATATTATTGGTGCAATAATATAAGAAATTAATAATATGCAAAAACAAATTGCTTAATACTATTCTGATAATTAATATTAATGATTGAACAAATGCAAGTTATGCAGAAAAACTAGCGGGACGCCGTGAGTTTTTAAAAAATAAAGATTGCCGTGTGTCCCTTTAACATTCTATTTGCAAGCAATAATTTGAACTTACACAAATACTTTTCTTTTATATAAAACATTTTATGCATATTCTTTCCAGTTTTGCGCACCATGATTGTTCATACTCGTTATGTTAAATGATTAAGTCAATAGGGCTAGAGAAGGAATTTTCATCAGCTGTGGAATCACACGAGAGTGATACGTTTGGAAAAAAAGAAACTAAAGCAGAGCTAAATGATATTATAACACTGTTGTTATGTACTAACACACATTTGTTTTATCTTTATTTGTATTTTTTTCAACACAATATAACTAGGACATAGAGGACAACTGTATTCATATATAATGTACTCACTATGTGTTGATGTGATGCCTTGCGGTGTGTGTATCGAAAGACACATTTACAAGTGTAATGATGTTTCAAAGTAACAGTGCGCACTACTATCGTATTTACAGTTTGAAAAGTGATCAGTGACTTACATGTACATACTAACAGAGATATTGTATGGATGTTATTAAGAACTATTTGCTGCACATTTTTAATTTCTAATTGACATCCACGAATTCAATGTTGGTGCTAAAGAGTGTACTTTTAACTGATTTAGTTTTATTTTGTTTGCAGAAGTGTCTAATGTTTATGCAGTTTGGCAAACACTTTTTGTTGTGTGACAGAACTGACTCAGTTATGTTACTTCTGGTCTCTCCTCAATCTTTAAAGTAGCATACCACCTAAACCGGTACATGCACTACGGGGCGTGAGAGGTGATGAATCTTATATTAACTCCCATGAACAGACTGAATAACACCGTCTATGTCATTTTAATCTCGAGTTTGTTTTGTTGCATCCTAGCGATTCCATGTACAGTTTATTTTTGACATTCACACTAGCGTGTGTTTGGTATCGTATGGCGGATGCAAAATGGCGTCCCGACAAAAGTGTTAGAATATAGCTCACGCCGGTGTTAGGAGGCGTGAGAGGCATCTTACATGTACATTGCCTCCCATGAACTGACTCGATAAAACCGAGTCTGCTACTGTTATCTCTTGTTTGTGTTTGTTGCTTCCAAGGGATCCCTTTTTCAGTATTTATTGAAATTCACACTAGCGTTTGTCTAGTGTTATGTGGCGGCCATAAAATGTCGCCCCGACTACAAATCAGTTATTATTTGCTGGTCCTTTCGGATCATCAAGTATCTGTGTTTGAGTTTAAAGTAGAATATCTCTTAAAGTTCTCCGGTCATGTTTTGTTTCATGAACATGTTTATTTAAATCGAAATCAATACACAACAATAGATATCTGCAATTCACAAATTGCAATATCTGTGAAAAGCGAGAATAATATTTTATTTGATGACGTATAAAACTTTGAACCGGTAAATTAATCCACAGGTAAATGTATTTATCATTTATCTGGCAACAGTTGTGCAACTATATAATTCAGATTTACCTCATTTCACTGTGCAGTCACGCAGTGGTAAAACTAGGATTTACCTGGTGCAAATAATACTTATTTTGTACATACAACTTAGTAGCATTTTTAAATATATGTTTCTCTCCGGGACTATCTAGAAATGTTCATATGATGTTTAATAATTAAATTTGTTAATGGATAATACTACAAAAAGGGTGTCCGTTCATCTTTAAGCCGGTGTTAGGAGGCGTGAGAGGTGTTGCGCTTAACATTACCTCGCATGAACAGACTCAATAAAACCTAGTCTGCTACTTTTATCTCTTGTTTGTATATGTTGCTTCCAATGAATCCCCGTTTCAATATGTATTATTAACTGCTGGTAATTTGGGATATACGAGCCCAATCGTTGGCACTTTAAAGTACTATACCACTAAAGCACTAAAGCCGGTGACAGGGTGAGTTGGAGGTACATGTATCGCACCTTTATATTGTCTCTCATGAGCATACTCAATAAAACCTAGTTTGCTACATGTGTTCTCTTACGTGTGTGTTCGTTGGATCCATGCGATTTTCTTTTCAGAAAGTGTTGAGACATTCACAATGACGTTTGTTTACTCTTGTGTGGCGCCTGTAAATTGTATTATAGCCCAAACGCTGTGTCTTTAAAGTAAAATATTGGTTCGATGGAGGTTGCACCTTATACACGAAGTACCTCTCATGAATAATAAATGACTCAATACAACTAAATGTGTTACTTTTCTCCCTTCTTTCTGGTCCAAGGGAGTCCACATTTAGTATTTATTAATCTGAAACCCTTTTCTTGAAAAGCGCAGTTGTATAACGTTTAACACTCACTTCCGTGCTAGTTATTCTGAAATGTCATGACAGTTAGAGCGTATCATTTCTTTGTAAAATCGTTCATTGATCATCCTACCAATTTATTTGTACGAATTTGATATTGCATTGCAACGTGAAGTGTTTACTTTTCAAAATACTAAGAACACTATAAAACATATCTACCATTTTATCTACAGCTATTGTAATTTTAGTCAAAACATCAAAAGCAAAGATTGCAGATAATGTTCTTTAAATTTAAAGTGAAATGGTCAGATTAATATCTTTAAATAACATTTTCATGCAATGGCAGGTTAAGACAACTCAGAAGAACATTAAACATGTGGCATTGGTATTAAGCAGACTTACTGCTATACATCATTTAAAATAATAAGTTAAAACGTATTATTTAAAGAAGCATCTAATGCAATGTAGTAATGCTAATTACTAGGTGCTGAAAGATGACAATTCCAACGAACATGATTATACCCAGTAACGAGTTAAGACCATTGTTATAATAAGTGTATATAATTATATGTTATTTTCTTCAACGTTTAACTCAGTAGCATGACAATGTAAATGTCTAGTAAACAATACTTAATGAAGACCAAAACAAAAGTGAAATCAGTTCCTTTAGGATATACGTACCTTATATGTATCGTATTATAATAAGATGCAGGATCTGAAAGAAAAGACACAACTGCATATAAGGTACGTTTTGTGACTGCTATGTTTATAGGACAGAAGCAAGTAGTTAACATGTTGCAAGTATACAAAGAATGGGCTGTATGTCTATGTACCGTTTTAATAATTATTCGACATCATTAACTCGGTTTGATGAATATAATCAACAAATGTAAAAAGGCATATCTACACATTTAAGGCATAATATACGATTTGTTAGTATTATACTTTTACCAAATCTTACATCCAATGAGTATCGAGAGATTTTAAAATTGTTGGTAGTCGTAATTTCATATCGGAACACAAGGTAATATTGATCAAGTGATTCCAGTAAACGTTCAATTTATCGAACTTCAAAAATGGAGAATCTAAGCTCCGTCTTCCAAGATGTTTCCATGATTTTGATAATGATACAGCTATTAACGAATCGCATGGATTCAATCTCTCATTGTGAATATGTAAACAAACATCTTGAGATGCTCCTGATAGGTCAACAACTAAAGTCGAAGTTGAAAGTAATGTGCGGTTATTATGTGAGAATTATTTTCATGTTTACAATATTCTAATGTATGTTTTACTTTTTCCTACGTCAACACAGACGATTGTTACCTACACGGATTTATGATGTTGATAATGTAATTTTGTCATCCAAGGCCATTCATTTAACATTAGTGACATTAGAAGTTTCTGGATGGGGTAAATACTATTTATATTCACGACCAACATCAAATGATGTCTTTTGTGCTTCTGTCATTCATGTTATTTAAATAAATAACATGTTTATCGTATTTGAGGCTTCTAGAGAGAAGTTTAACAGTATGAATATGGCCTTGCGACGTAGTTAATTGTTCAGTAATTACGTCAGTAGTTCAGTATATCGTTGAGTATAAAGTTTTGAATATATTGGACGACTTTGATTAAACACATATATTGTGAGAGGACTTAAGTGATTGTGCTCATCTGTAGTAAAAGAGATATTGGACTCGTTGGACTACTGTGAATAATCAAACCAGGAAAGATATAAAATAAAACTGAATTAAAGGGACACTTGACAATTTCTATTTAAAGAACATTTGACAATTTTGATTAAAGGGACACCTGACCATATTATTTGGACTTTATTTTAAAATTGGATTTTAAAGAAATACTTGATCTAATTTATTTGTATTCTGTAAGTGAATAAATTTCATTGCTTGAATACATTTACGATAAGCATCTCGATATTTTTTATCATTAATTTGTTGTCAAACTTTATATAATATATCTAGTAGCAATCAATACTAGCAATTATAATGTTCAGTATTAACAGGTTAATTGTATTGGCCTGCATCATCAGTTGACATCGGAGATGGTTTTTCGATAATCCCTGACAATGAAATTTTTTCCATACTCAATCGTTAATACCTGTACGTAAGCGCGTGTCGCGGAAATCAGCTAGATCAGCTGTCAATGGAGAGGGTTGCTACTAGACAGTAGACGGGTTTAGCTAATGCTCAAGTGCATATAAAAAGATATTTTTTTTTTAATCCGAAAGAGAGAGAGATCAATAACAAATAAAAATGTTGTATAATTCCTCTCCTCTCACCTCCCATAATCACTTCCTGTGAACGACTGACCATCGTTGCTATGCTATCCTACTCGGGGCCCAGCAAGGAAACTTGTAATAGTATAATATTACAAGTTCCCTGACCGTGTCCTCTAGATAGGTATTGGATAATGAGAAAATTGCGTATGCTGCCTTTTCTCTATGATAATTGCCGCTGTCATAACAATGATAATAAACATATTCTGATACTCTCATTTCCTATCCCTATCTAATACTCACCAAAATAATAGATAATAATAGCTCAATTTATAATAACAATCATAACACTAAATACAATGAAGGAACAAAGTCAAAGCGTTCAAATTATAATGATTTAATACTGCTGTTAATCAACCTTATTTAATGTATGTCAGCTTTATGAAATATGTAAATTTATTTATAAATAATTTTTTTTTATGTAAACTTAATCTCTACCAAGGTACCTGTAAATATACGAGTATAATGATCTATTACAGTATACGTAAGTGTCGTTATCAGCATATATAACACATTAACCGTTATGCGAATCATCTTCCCAATTGGAGTCTCTCCAGATGGTCATACTACACCAATTCATTTTCCATAGGCCTACCTTATAGCTCTAAGCTCTGTACTGAGTTCCCTAATGAAGGAAGCTATATTTTTTATTACTTGTTTTGAAAGACCTATCTTAGTTTTATCAGAAAAACATACAGAAGCCATACATTGAGTATGTTTTGAAAAAGCTGTTTGGGTCGGATGGTGCTGACCCACCTACTTGCATGAAGAAACATGAGGAAAATGTAAAATATACTTCTTTCTTTGATTATGCAACACATTATGAATACATTGCACAAATATATGATTTAACCTTTATAAGTTATCTTCAAAAGTTGAATTTTAATTTTTTAGCAAGATTGTTTGGTTTGATTACCTTGACAACCAATCAAAATTAAGATATTCTGTGTAATAGCTCCGAATTTACCCTGGAACTTTTTCCCTGCCCGCTGATTGGTTGGTAATTGGTGTAGTCCGATCTAAAGAGACATTCAAACCTGACTGAAGTTGTTTTGTTCTGGCTAAATTGTTTGATACATTCGATCTGAGAGAATTGATGTCATTCTTTTTAAGAAAAAAATCCTTTTCGACAAAATATGAGGGCTTAAAAGAGCTTTGGCTAAAGTAAAATTCCTTCGGATTTTAAGCGTAAATCCAGAATCTTCAAAATGCCATATCTCGTCAAACTTTCCAATCTTTTGCTTCAAATAAAGTGATTTTAAATTGATTTCATCAACAACGTGATTTTCAACCAGTTGAAGCTATCTTGAAAATAATATCTACTCAAAAATGATATTTGTGATTTTCAGGGGTCAAAATAGCAGATTTTACCATAAAACGCCACCGTTTTTGTATGTATTCAAAATCCGCCTTCAAATGAATTAATTAACATTATTCAGCAGGTTCTATATGCGAAGCCATCAAGAAAATGCAACATTTCAATTTAGAAATGACAAAAAATAATTCTGGGACTATCCTCCCCAACTCCATTTTTAGGGCCATGCCATGTTTTACAATATGCTCATTACACAAGATTGCCTGTTACTGTACTGTTTCTTGTATTTTTTCATTAGATATTGTTTATACCATCTTTACAGGTCATTTTCATGTAACCATGCAGCCAATAAGCACTGTTTAAAGTACAGATTCATGAAAATTCATTAAAATGAAGGGGGGTTGGGTAGAAAAAAACTTTTGAAAAACATACAAAAGGTCATATTTTTTGCCAACTAAATAATTTAATTTGTAAAATGTATTAAACCGCATAACATATGTGCATATCGACACTAACCGTATAGAAGCGATGCACTCAAAGTCAGAGTTTACCTCAACATCTTTTTCAAAACAGACAAAAGCGGCTTTTCGACAACTTTTCGGACAGATGTAGATTGTCGCTTTCTAACATTTTTGCCAAACAATGTATGCAAAGCCCTCAGAAATGAATAAAACTTACTAGATATACCTTTAACTAGTCAAACATGTGCATTACAGGCTAATTTTGTATACCAGGTGTCAGGTATGGCTAATTTTGTGTCTACTACCCTCAATAAAGGAATTTAAATTACCTATGTTACAACATAAAACTTTCAAATATTTCAAAACCATGAAAAGAGTTGTAAGAAAAGTCAATATACACCATAATTCAACATTTCTCACACTTTCAAATCAATGTGTTAGGAAAAAAGTATGTCTACTTTCACTTTTACCCTATGCAGAATCTATCTTTATAAAGGTCATACTACACCAATTCATTTTCCATAGGCCTACCTTATAGCTCTAAGCTCTGTACTGAGTTCCCTAATGTAGGAAGCTATATTTTTTATCACTTGTTTTGAAAGACCTATCTTAGTTTTATCAGAAAAACATACAGAAGCCATACATTGAGTATGTTTTGAAAAAGCTGTTTGGGTCGGATGGTGCTGACCCACCTACTTGCATGTACAAAAACATGAGGAAAATGTATAATATACTTCTTTCTTTGATTATTCAACACATTATGAATACATTGCACAAATGTATGATTTAACCTTTATAAGTACTCTTCAAAAGTTGAATTTTATATTTTTAGCATGATTGTTTGGTTTGATTACCTTGACAACCAATCAAAATTAAGATATTCTGTGTAATAGCTCCGAATTTACCCTGGAACTTTTTCCCTGCCCGCTGATTGGTTGGTAATTGGTGTAGTCCGATCAGAGGACGCTTTCACAAAGCATCAGACAGTTATACAAACGTTATACATTTTTGCAAATTGCTTGCAGTACTTATCATTTTTCAAATCGGGAATCTTACTATAAGTTTCATGAACAAGTTTTAAATCGACTGGTAGCTTTTGTGGCCTTGTGAACAATACAGGAATTAAGTGATAGCTGTTTTCAGTCGGGTGATCGATTTCGCAAAATTGAAACTTTATATTTGATCTGATAAGTTGAGGACTAACTGTGTGTGAGTTACGATGGCTATCCTAATTATGGTGTGTTCCCACATCGGTAGGTTCCAACGTTATATATTGGAACACGGAAGTGGACAATTTGTTGAACTTGGAATAACCAAACTCTGTGGTGTGTTTGAATAGCATTGGGGTGCGAGGATCAGTATCAAATCAGAACATTCAGAGCTGCTGTTCGGTAGTGTAAACCTCTCGTGTTGATTGTGCAGCTGGTCTACAATGATGTTTCAGGAGGGACGATGAATTAGTGGTACTTCGGTTGATTTCCATTATGCATCATTGAGTAGAGAAATATAACATTGCATGTGTGTACATCAACCAGCTTCTATATCGGTGCAAGACTAAAACCATTGATGTGGACAGGTACAATGCACTGGTGAAACAGGACCCTCAAGGAAGAACCCAAATGTGCTGTATTGGAGACATAAAAGGATCAGACATCACCACATACTCCAGGATGACGTGCATCTAAACACAGTTGGCTTCCGATATTTTTAAAGGAAAATTCGTGGAGTAATTACGGGAAGTATCAATCCATGATATGTGTAGCTAGATTTGATAGCAATATGGGTCAATATCAATTCAATATGACCGTCAATACTCTTAGGTTTCGTAGAGTTAACATAGTAATTACTGATTTAAGGCAGTTGTATGTACAGTGAATTTAACAAGTGTCACCTGAGTTTAAGTGTTTATTTCATTTATTATGTGCCATTATCATAAGAATAATGCCTACAGCTTTGCTTAACTTAACTAGGGCGGCACTTGGAGAGGTCAATGTTCATACAGTAAGCATTTGGTATATGTAATGGAGATGGATAGGCTGATGGTATTAATGCAATTTATCGTTGATTGCTCTAAGTCTTGTATTCGAATGTAAAGTATTACAGGTCTATTTGTTCTCTATTGCAGGTCTATACTTTTAGAAAAGTATGCATAGCATTTCAACTACTATGACCGCCTTAGAGGAATCGTACATGTTAATTTAGCCTTTTGCTGACGCATGTCTTGAGTATCTTTTATTCCAACAGAAACATAAGCTACATGAATATTCGTCGTTATGCTCAAATATGCCAAATTATACATGTATTTAGTATAGGCCTTGTGTTTGTTGGACTGTTAAAGTGCATCTCTCTGCAGAATTAAATATACTTCTAGGCTATACACTGAGGTGCATTATATATGTGGTATAGTGTATAGTAGTGGTTCATCAGATTGCGTTTGCTTCCTTTCTCAGCTTAAATACTTCGACGATGTTGATCTTTTAGTTGATAGAAGTTCATAGTACGTGTAGGTAGCCTAATAGTATGTATTACCATACAGCAGTTTTGAGTCGTACATACACATGTAGGTATATGACACGCAGATCCTTTAGATGACACAGCTATAGTTTACCAACTCAGAATAGTGGTTTTAGATGTGTGTTACATGTATGTGATATTTAGACAGATCCTTAAATCTAGCAATCAGATCATGTCGATTTTCAGTCATAGCTATATGTAGAGTAGTCTATTCATGCAACATAGCTATATTATACAGTGCTCAAGATAAACATTCTTTTTTTGGCAAGGGGTAATTTATTCTCTGAAGAAATTTGCATTGCAATCCTCTTTTGACGTGTTAGAGTGAGTTTTCCTTGGTCATTTCACTCATAATTTGGGTTTTCAGTGATTCTTTAAATGTTAATGCATAAATGTCTGAAAGAAATGTTTGATTGCTATCCAATCAACACAGATCAAGTGTTAGTATATGACATTTGTAGGGGACAGTTATAGCCCATGGGATAGCTATATCCCGCATACACTGAACAAGTGTTTTGGTCATAGCTATATGACATGTAAATTGGATAGCTTTATCCCACAAACAAGTAGTTCATGTCATAGCTATATGACATGTAAATCTGATAGCTATATCCCACAAACAAGTAGTTTTTGTTATAGCTACATGACAGGTAAAAGGGATAGCTATATCCCACAAACAAGTAGTTTATGTCATAGCTACATGACAGGTTACTGGGATAGCTATATCCCACAAACAAGTAGTTTACGTCATAGCTACATGACAGGTTACTGGGATAGCTATATCCCACAAACAAGTAGTTTATGTCATAGCTACATGACAGGTTACTGGGATAGCTATATCACACAAACAAGTAGTTTACGTCATAGCTATATGACATAAATGGGATAGCTATATCCTAAAAACAAGTAGTTTAGGTCATAGCTGTATGCCATGTAAATGAGATAGCTACATCCCAGACACAAGTAGTTTATGCATAGCTACATGACATGTAAATGGGACAGCTGTATCCCATAAACGAGTAGTTTAGGTCATAGATATATGACATGTAAATGGGATAGCTATTTCACACAAATAAGTTGTTTCTGTCATAGCACAATGACAGGTAAATGGGATAACTATAGCCCACACATAAGTAGTTTAGGTCATAGAAATATGACCTATATCCCACAAACAAGACGTTTAGGTCATAGCTATATGACATGTTAATGGGATAGCTATATCGCAGAAACAAGTAGTTTATGTCATAGCTACGAAATGTAAATGGGATAGCTATATCCCACAAACAAGACGTTTAGGTCATAGCTATATGACATGTAAATGGGATAGCTATATCGCTGAAACAAGTAGTTTATGTCATAGCTATAGGACGTGTAAATGGGGTAGCTATATCCCACAAACAAGTAGTTGAGGTCATACTATGTGACGTGTGTTTGTTATCCTAGTATAGTACATCTATGCACAATGTAATATATATTTGGATTTCAGTCATAGCTATATGACATGTAGTGTCGTCTAGTCATGCAAAATATAAATGGGATAGCTATATCCTACAGTGCCAAAGATAAACATATATTCTATGACAAGGGGTACTTTACTCTGTAAAGAAACGTACATTGAAATCCTCCCTGACGTGTTAAAAGTGAATTTCAGAGTGATGTGCTAACACTGCATATTAATTTTACTAAAATAACACAATTTTGAGTCTAGATTTCTTAATTCCCCTTGGTCATTCGTTCATGATTTGGGTTTCAGTGAATCTTTAAATGTTCATGCATAAATGTCTCAAAGCCATGTTTGATCTGGGCACTGTCATTCCTACGAAATCAACACAGATCAAGTGTTGTATGGCATGTACGTTAGTATATGACATTTGTATGGGACAACTGCAGCCCATGGGATAAATATATCCCGCATACACTGAACAAGTGTTTTTGGTCATAGCTATATTACATGTAAATGGGATAGCTATATCCCACAAACGAATAGTTTAGTTCATAGTTATATGAACATGTAAACGGAATAGCTATATCCCTCAAAGAAGTAGTTCAGGTCATAGCTATATGACATGTAAATGGGATAGCTATATCCCTCAAAGAAGTAGTTTAGGTCGTAGGCATATGATAGCTCTATCCCACAAATCAGTATTTCAGGTCATAGCTATATGTCATGTAATGGGATAGATATATCCCACAACAAGTAGTTTAGTTCATAATTATATGACATGTAAACGAGATAGCTATATCCCTCAAAGAAGTAGTTTAGGTAATAGCTATATGACATGTAAATGGGATAGCTATATCCCTCAAAGAAGTAGTTTATGTCGTAGGTATTTGCCATTAAATGGGATAGCTATATTCCATAAATCAGTATTGCAGGTCATAGCCCTATGACAAGTAATGGGATAGCTATATCCCACAAACAAGTATTTCAGGTCATAGCTATATGACATGTACATGGGATAGCTTTATCCTACAAACAGGTAGTTTATGTCATAGCTATATGACATGTTAAAGGGATAGCTATATCCCACAAAGAAGTAGTTTAGGTCATAGTTCTAGGACATGTATAGGGAAAAGCTATATCCCACAAACAAATGTTTAGTCTTCGCTATGTGATATTTATACGAGATACCTATATCCTACAAACAAGTAGTTTAGGTCATAGTTATATGACATGTAAATGGGATAGCTATATCCCACACACTAGTTGTTCATGTCATAGCTATATGAAATATAAAAGGGATAGCTATATCCCACAAAGAAGTCGTTTATGTCATCGTTATATTACGTGTACATGGGATAGCTATATCCTACACAGAAGTAATTCATGTCATAGCTATATGACATGTAAATGGGATAGCCATATCCCACACAGAAGTAATTTATGTCATAGCTATATGACATGTAAATGGGATAGCTATATCCCACCCACTAGTATTTTATGTCATAGCTATATGACATGTAAATGGGATAGCTATATCCCACAGATACGTAATTTCTGTCATAGTTTTATGACATGTCCATGGGAAAGTTATATCCCACAAAGAAGTACTTTAGGTCATAGCTATATGGCATGTTAATGGGATAGCTTTATCCCACAAACAAGTAGTTTAGATCGCAGCTATATGACATGGATATATATATATATCCCACTACTGGCACAACCACGGCTTGGGTGTTTTGGGTCATGCTGTAGTTACATGTACATTATATTTCGGTTGTTTTATTTCTCTGTGCCATTTTACTATATATAGCTATATCCCACGTATTCAGAACAAGTGTCTATGAAATGTATTATGTATACATTTATGAGGTAATTATAACCTGTCAGCACATTCAACAGTTGTTTTGCAGCATAAATACAACTGACATTTAAACACATGCGATAGCCTTTTCCTATAACTGCAGAATTAAATAAGTTCTTTTAAAAGTCATAGAATTTGATATGACATTTGGATTGGTTGCCGTATTTATATAGCGGCATAACAATTAATTGAAATCATACTTGATGATTTGCCTATATGTTGTTGGCATATTGAATTAACACGTACAACGTTGATTTGTTTAGAGCGAACAACGGCTATAGATAATAATTAGATTTGATGAAAACTGGTATGTGCATGTGCACGTCTTTTATGTCATAACTAACGAATACTGTATTCGCAGTTACAAGGGTTATGGATTATGCACATTTCATTAATGGCATCCTAGTCGATGGGTGGTAAAACAAAACCTGTGAATATATATGTGTGTATATGTGTGTATATATGTGTATATGTATATATATATATATATATGTCTGTACATGCATATCAGTTGCACATATGCCGATATATATGTCACTTGACTGTCCTCCTTGAATGCTACTTTCCCTGTCCGATCTTTTTATATTTCCTTGTGTTGCTACAAATATGGTGCACAAGTCCCGGCCCTTCCTGTGTCGAATACGTCATGAAATTATATATATTTTTCAAGGTTAATTGCACAATTTGAACATTTATAGTCATGTCCAAACAACCTCCTCCTAAACGCCGCAAGACGACCAAGTCATTGACAAGCTGTAATCAACAGGCGGGCCAGACAAATGCAATGCCACCCGATGATCTTCCATCACAACAGCTAACCGCTATGTCCAACCGACCTCCTGTTAAACCAGGTCTCTGACAGACCATAATTAACAGCCCATCCAAACAATTACACCACCACCGGATGAGGTTCCATCGCAAGAGATAACTACCATGGCGACGCGGGCATGTAGTCTGTACCATGGTGCTAAGGGCATCTGGTACGGATCATGTTTTTGTATTTAATATGTTAGTGCTTTACACAGGATACGAGGATTATTTACTTCACCACAATGTGAATTATCATGCTGTCATGCCATGACATCTTAAATTTTACTTAATACTGAATGTTATGTACCATGGTGCTAAGGGCATCTGGTACTTGCGTCTGCTGCTATGTGTACTTACTTACTTCTACATGTTTGTATCATGGTGCTAAGGGCATCGGGTATGTCATCATGTTGGACGATAATGTTTTTGTACTTGATATGTTCGTGCATTACACAAGATATGAGGATACATTGTGTACTATTTACTTACGGAATATTATGTACCATGGTGCTGAGGGCATCTGGTATGTCGTCATGTTGAAACTTGTTACATACATGGAGTGATTGTGATTAGATACCTTGCCATCATAATGTGACTTTTTATGTTGTTTTACTAAGCACGGAGGGCACATGCGGTAGCAGTGTGCAGAGAACATCTGGTACGATATCGTGATCAGGATTCAGTGTTTTTATAGAATTGAGTGTGTAGTTAGTTGTAATGTTATTTACTTGACCACATAGTGCCGGTCAACACATATGCAAATTATATATGCGTATTTCGCTATGTACTTATGGCAGGTTCTGTACCATGGTACTAAGGGCATCTGGAATGGCATCATGATTGGTACTTAGCGTTCTTTTTTACTGTAGTGATTGTATAGCAAATTGTCTGACGATATTTTTCATTACAGCGCCTATTAGTTTGTGGTTATGTATACCATTTAAATATATTTTACGCTGGCATGTTCAATCTTCTGGTCGTTCTTACTTTAAACTTGACATACTGTTGATCTTGTAATTCAGATTTGTATTATAATTTACACTCGCACGTTACGGGTGGGGTATTGCTTTTGGCAATGTTGGCGTTTTAAGTTCCCCACACCTTTGATGTGAAAACATATATATCATTTATTGTAAAAAGTAAATGCTATTACTATTTGATATATTCGTCATTTCTTAAATAAATGACAATTTCAATTTCAATATTTCTTACCGGTGTTCTTTTGTACTTCCATGCAATTGTTTATGATTTCCCACATCAAACAAAGCGTAACTTTATGAGTGTATATTATAAGGTATACATAAATGTAAATTTATTTATAAATATTTTTTTTATGTAAACTTAATTAAAGTAATTTCTTTCGTTGTGTTCAAAGGATTAGACAGAAATTAATTTCCCTTGATGTAATTGCTCCTCACAGAGGTCGCAATCGTAGTTTGGCGTTGAGGTAGCCAAATTAAATCATTCAGCCTTGGAGAGCAGACTAGTTTAGACGTTATAAAATTGAGTTATTTTATAGAAAAAATATTGCAGCGACTCAGAAGTTTGGATTTGAAAAGATTTCAGGATATCTATGTTGTCCTGTTGTGTTGGTTTCCATTGATCATTGAAACGTTTGTACTTTTGATAGTCAGAGATCAAGTCCGAGATATTATCCTGAGAGATACTAGAAATAAAAATGTTAATCGGATACACGTTTCCCACAGGGTTTTTCGTGGACGGCCTGGTATCACTTTGACGGTGCTCTGTTAAAAGTGCGAATGTGATTAATAGATCTGATGAAATAGGCCTTTGATGTGAAAACATATAGATCATTTATTGTAAAAAATAAATGTTGTTCCTATTTGATATGTTCGTCAATTCATAAATAAATGACAATGGCGTTTTAAGTTCCCCACACCTTTGATGTGAAAACATATATATCATTTACTGTAAAAAATAAATGCTATTACTATTTGATATACTCGTCATTTCTTAAATAAATGACAATTTCAATTTCAATATTTTTCTTACTGGTGTTCTTTTGTACTTCCATACAAATGATTTCCCACATCAAACAAAGCGTAACTTTATGAGTGTAAATTATAAGGTATACATAAAAACACTTTCCACTGCTTTGAATTAGACATGGGCTGGAATTCACGAAACATTCTTCAAACTATTCCTAGACTTGAACTCAAGTACTCAAATTTCGTTCACAAATATTTCCATGACCTTCAAAGATAATTCGTATGAAATTGCTATTTATTAGTCTTTATCATAGTTATACATAGCATAGCACACTTTAAACTTATAGAAATGTTTGTGTTTGAAATTTGCATACTTGATCATAGGTCTAAGAATATTCTCAAGAATGGTTGGTGAATTCAAGGCCAGGTCAATATCAATGTTTGCTGAAAATCTAATGAATATGAAATCAGATATGACCAACTTTATCGATGCAATCAAATAAAATCTCCTAAACTTGCGAAGGCTTGAATATTCCCTAGACATGTTTAACTGGTCAGGTTAGGGTTTGTCCGTAGATGACCCGGCCTCTCTTGACAAGACATGTGCCACACAAAGGGGTCCATATATACCTTATATACCTCGAATATTTAAATGGTGGATCAACACGGCAGTCCATTGTGTTTCTTTATTGCTTCGTCATTTACAACAAATAACCGTATTGTAAATTGGCATCTATCGGACCGTCAAAGTCAATATACCTAATATAATTGGGCATACATGTATGTCGGATTTACTGATTTTAGAACTTCTTACAATGATTTAATGAGAGATTTACCAACCGTGTGTGAAACAAAAATACTTAAACGTTTGACAGCTCAAAAATACGATTACAAGATAAAAGTCCTAATGCTGCCGTCCTTCTCCCGTGTGACAAAATAATTCAAAATAGGTTCTGTCCCTATACATTGCACAATTTTGATATAGGATCTTTATCTAAGTGCAGTTGATATAAAAGGTGTGTGAAAAACCTCACCAATTGATCGAACATTAATGGGACTGATTGTTTTATTACAACATCATTGGCTGCCAGCTCAGAATGTACGGCCATCTGATGCTTTAGTATTGCTGATGCCGGATTGCCAGTTCAAAACACAAGGTTCCGATCTCCTTATCTACTTATGTCCCTCAACCGATTACTGCCATAACAATTTGGCATTCACAGTCTAGCCGACACACCGTACGCTTGAAAACACTCGAAGACTCGTGTGCCTGTGTTCGTCCGTTTGTCTCTTTATAAACAATAAACTTCCGGATATTCTTCGGTTGTACATTTATCATGTTCTTTTGCGGTCTTGAGTCATGCAGAAAATTGGATAATTCCTCCATTACATTACTTCTTTGCTTTGAATAACTAAATGAGTCAACATGAGTATTCAAATACTTGAATCTGGCGTTGACGTTTTCCATTCAGTTCGTTTTAACACCTATTTTCCCAGTACAATGTTCCACAAAACATTATTTGGTAATAGTCCATGTATTACCATTGTAAAGAAATAAGTTTCCTTGACTTATTTCTTTACAATTATAATAAATAAAGTACAATTTTTACCAATATGTCAATACGTGTTTGAGTTGTTCCATTTAGTTAATTTGTGTTTATCATTTCAATTGTTCAACCAGCGATTGCTTGGAATAAATACAAGTGCTAAATACAATTTGCAATATTATTGTCGAAGCTCTGGTTGATTTAAATAAAATGTTACATGTATATAAGAACGGTATATGGGATATCTTAACCATCCTAAGTTTAACATTGTTTATTTATAGATATATTCTTCAACACTGTTTAATTCCCTCTCATCTCTTTCAGGTTTCACTTATAATCTACTATAAATAAGAGGGTCAAATTGACCCTGAATCGATCAGCTGAGGATCTTGGCAATGATGAAAAAAATTGTCCCCTCGCAAATGCTGATTCTGTTTTTAGTATTTCCTTGTGTAAGTCCCTAGGGTGTAAGACCCTGGGGGCGCGGCCATTTTTGACACCAGGGACATTAAATGAGCAAACTTGACAGTGTTGGAGTTAGTGATTGAGGCTAATATGGCTCTTATATCAAGGGGTTTCATCATTAAATTCCATGCAATGCCTTTTTACAAGTGCAAAACACAACAACATCAACAACCAAAATATATATGTAAAACTTTGACCCCGGGGTTTGAGACAGATATGACAACAGGGTCACCTTTTAAACAAACCAGAGGACCATTAGCTCATACATGTACTACATGCAATATATGAGAGTTCTGTGTCTTGTGGTTTCCGAGATTAAGATTTTTTAAGTTTTCCTTAAATAAGTCTAAGTAAAACATGAAAAATCGTTATATATAGACTTTAAAAAAAATAAACAAATCATCCAAACAGGAAGTAATAATAAAAATAAAGGAAAAAAACATTTACCTCCAGTGGAATTTGAATCCACGACCCTAGGTCGTGTACAAGAAATAATTTAAAGTTTTTTCCACCATGGATGCGACCTAATTTTAACAAATTTGAAAAACATTCACCTAAGGATCATCCATGTGAAGTTTAGTAAAAATTGACCAATGGATTTCTGAAAATATTTTTTAAAATTGCTCCCTATATAACACAATGTAAAACTGTGAATCTCGGGATTGGAACAATTAAGATCCCAGATATACCATTTAAACAAACTTTATAGAGTGAACCTACGGCCCTATGTTCCTATTGTACAAAGAAGTAATTTAATAATATTTCTATGGAGGCCATTTTGGATGTCGCGTCGACCGAATTTTAAAAAATTTGAAAAACATTCACTTAAGGATCATCTATGTTAAGTTTGGTAAAAATGACCAAGCTGTTTTTAAGAAAAATGTTTTTTAAATATTTCAATATATAACTGTAAAATGGTTACCCAGGGGCGGGGCCAAATGTGAAACCAGGATCACCATTTCCATAAGCTTATAGAAAATGCAAAACTTTAAATTTCTGGCTCCGTAGTTTCAGAGAAGAATAGTTTTTAAGATTCCCTAAATAAGTCTATGTAAAACCTGTGAACCCTGTCGTCACCATTTGAACAAAATTGGTAGAGTATCATACACTTATAGCAAATGCAAAACATTAAACCTCTGGCTCTTGTAGTGTCAGACAAGAAGATATTTTAACTTTTTTTCTATATAAGTCTATGTAAAACTATGACACCGGGGGCGGGGCCAATTTTACCCAAGGATCTCCATTTGAACCAACTTGATTGAAGACCATAAGCTGATGCTGCATGTAATAAATGCTTGCTCTTTTCCTTGTGGTTTCAGAGAAGAAGATATTTTAAATTGTTTCCTATATGTCTATGAAAAACATGCAAAATCTCCATATACACATTTTTGACACCGGTGCTCAGCCAGTGTTGATCCCGGGGACTTCAAACCTGATAGACTTTGCGTTGGCGATCATTTTAAAAGTAAAACTGTCGAAATCTGTCCGGCGGTTCTTGAGAAGAATGTTTTTTAGGGTTTTGAAAATATACGGTAATGACGGTCATATTGGATGTTACACTGACCGAATTTGTATAATTTTGAAAACCTCAGTATCATCCATGTGAAATTTAGTCAAAATTGGTCAAAGTTGGTCAATTCGTTTCTGAGTAGATGTCGCTTGAAGCAAAGGTTAGCGCCGGACGACGGACGATGGACAAAGAGTGATCCCAATATATCACCATGAGCCTTCGGCTCAGGTGATCTAAAAAGATAACATAATATAATTATACAATTGTAAATTTGAACTAAACGTGCAAATAAAAAGCTTTTATTAGGTAATATAATATAAGGTCATACCAGTTGTGTTCGTGTTTTCTTCTCTGTAGTTCCTGTCCCCTCTATAAAATAAAATAGCTGTCATGGAATTTGGAATTTTAGTTACTGTAACATTAAGTTATCAGTATCTACTTCAAATAATTGTAAATATTATTTCGTGGCTGAACATTCTTTCAGTTAGCATGTTCAGTTGCAAGGCAATAATATCAAGTTATATATTTTAACTATAATATTTGCATGCACATATATGTAAACTCTCTCACATGCCTTGAGGAAAATAACGACCTATCTAGCTTACCCATCAAATTAAATATTTGGATTCAATCATTATTAAGAAGACGTTACATGAGCTTGTATTTAACTGGAACCAACAAGGTATTATTTAAAATGTCTGCTTGTCTTAAAATATGTTGATTAAATTATTGTATTCTTATGGAAAGTGATATGAAGAATGAGCTATCTTAAGTCGTATGTCCTACCTGGACGTTACGGTGTCTGGATTATCTACAAAACAGAACGTAAGATTTATTGGATTTATTGGAAGAAGTCTTTTAAATATATGATTATCAATTTATAATACTAAAAAAGGAAGCAGTTAATAAATAATTCACAGAAGACAGTCAAACAAAACCAACCAACAAGTATAAGTTACACATATGTTTAAGGATAAAATAACTTGATTTCAAATGTCATACATTGCCTGTGGGATGAAGATAATTGGGACTTTGAATGAATGTCAATTACAACTGATGGGCCAAAATGAGTCTCCTTAAAGATATAAACGGATACTAACTCATGAATATGAATAAGTCATTGGCGAAGTAGTTTCGACTCTATAAACGACACAATATAAGCCAGAAATCGATGCGTACAATATCACATGTTATTTATCCCTCGTACAGGATAAAAAAAAAAAAAATTCGGAAACGGATTTGAACTAGGGACATTGCAGTTTTATTTGTAACATGAAGATTTTACACTACAATACATACTCCGGTTTGTATGTGGCAGCATTTCTAACATTAAATAATATAAATTAAGGTTTTGAGACAGAATCTTATTTAAATTGATAATACATAGTATTACACCACGCATGGTTATTTACATGTGCGAGATGATAAGAGTATATACTGATATATTTTGAGGCTCGTTCATATATGTTATTATAAATTATTTTGCATCATAATATATGAAACTAAATATAAAGTGTTCAAGAAGTCGGCTTAGTTCAGTGGCAAAGCACGTTGGACTGAAGATTAGACGATCTTGTGCTCGAGTCACGAAAGAGGCAAACATGTGTTTTTATTTTAAATCATAATGCTACCTGTGTACAGATACGATGTGTACTGCTTTATGTCTATTAAGTAAATGATGTCTTGTCGCTTAAATGCTCGATTTCGCCATGAGCTGATAAAAATGAAGTTACAACTAAAGACACGTCTACAAAGAAGAAAACGACTTAAATACATTGTTTGAAGCTGTAAGATGCTTTAAACAAGCTAGGACTTTTTTAATACTGGGGACCATCTTTGATTGCATATCCAAATAGTGTAAACTAACTTATATTGATGCCAGTTAAATTGAAACATGTTTTAACAATAGCAATTTCATTATGGATTGAAACGGAATGTCTTTCCTTGTTCAGTTAGCTACCCGTAACGGTGTTTATGTTAGCAAATTCAATGTCCACCAAGAGTCCAAACATTTTAGTACAGCTATCAAATAGCATTGATTTAGAAAAAACTACATTTAACGTCAACCCACCAACTTCCTTCTTGAATTCGCAGGAAATCTTGAATTCGCATTTTCTGGCCAGAATCACAACCAAGACAATCAATGCAGTAACTAACAATCCTCCAACAACACCACCAATAAACGCGCCTAATACTGCTTTTTGACTCGAAGGGTCCGCTGACTCTGAAAGAAATCATTATATAGTTGATTAATTATAGTATATTGCTTTAGTTGGCAAGTATATGGTTCTTAATCTGTCTGAAACTGTGTTGAATGTCGACGTGTACAATGTCAATATACTAAACCAATGCATAATCGATGTATTTACATATCGAAGACTTGGAGAATTATACTTAGTGCGGAAATAATATGTTTTACAGGCTTATTTTTCCGGCTTATTGTGATAAATGTATTACAATTTTAAATTTTACGACGTCACATCTGTTGATTAACGGTCGGTCGAATTCAAAAGAGATGCCTTTATAACTGATTTGCGACCTTACTCTCCTTTGTATCAGTCAAAATTATAAGACTGGTTACCCCCGTTAATAATGCTTCTTATTGTTTACTTACTGATTTGCGACGAGTTGTGCAATATTTAATTGTAGTCATTTTTAATCGTCAACCAATCGTATTGCATCATGTTTACCGAGCGTGTTATAACGAACAAGTAAGCGTAATGTACATCTGATTTATCTTATAGGCTGTTTTTGTTCGTAAATGTTATTTCCATGCTTTTATGTTTCATAGTATCTTAATACATAAGGGATCTATTTGATAATATCTGCTTTAATACCGCAAAATGACTGTGGCTCCGGGTCTTAAGTGAGCATTGTCCATTTTATTTGAGTTGTATTCTTTTAACACGCACTTCCTAACGCACCATTCTCCGTAAAATACAAACAAATGCATGGAAGCAAAACCGAGACTGAAAATTATTGAAAAGCATGCATTGGACTATATCCATTATAACCACTATAATTTCCGATTTACGAAATCGGGCACTGATCCCTAATATATGCGATGTCCACAAACATAACATATAACTTGTGATTTGACCGTTAAAGCATTTACTGGTCTACAGGGTATTGCATATCTACATCAAGTCCCTGATTTGTTTTGAGTGACCCCTTACCTGGCAGAACACAAGGATTGTGGCTGCAACTTATATTAAGTATATAAATCAAAATGTGAAGCAACTCTGCATTTTTTTCGATATTACATATCTTAACCTTTTCTGAATATTTTTATTTGGACATTCAAATAAGACTGGCATGTTTTCATTCATACTGACTACAAAGTGCCTTTATCGGACACGTGGTTTTGCCGGGTTCGCCGATTACCTCCTACACCAAAACAATAATAACACAGTCATCCTCGCCATCGAGAGGGATTCGTATCATATGTATAGACTGTTTCTTAATCATTTAAAAATGAATAAAAACAATATGAATTGAGATATTTGGAAACTGTCGAACACAATAAATACAAAAGATATCGCAGTCTCGGTTTGATTGAGATGATTGTTCATGAACGGTAGTGAAAAGTGCTTGCTACCGTTCACGCCCTCTAGTTCCGGGTTGAGCAGAACTCAATATTTATATTGCCAATAGTACATAAATTTTAGCCATCCCGAAGATGGTATGCATATGACGGTGGACATGGAACCTTCAATGCGGTATTTTCACACAATTCCATGGGCAGGTGCGTATGGTCCCAGTTGTATGGTCCCAGTTTCTATCAAAACGCGTTGAACCTAAACGAGAAAACAATGGGCGAAATAAACAAAATGGAATTTAGCTGGGAGCAGAGGTTATGAAGCCTGCGTATCACAGGTAACAGTCAAAAGACTAAAATAAAAAGCAGGCAACATATCCTTAATTAAACAATACTCAGAACGTTTAAAGGCTGGAGTAGTGGAACCACCTATTCGAAATTCAAGTAAGAA